>JANHFK010010752.1:27544-41152 GCA_036250565.1 Sibynophis collaris | reverse complement strand
CTCAATAAATCGCGTGCTGGCGGGTGTTGCACATTGGCGATTGTGACACATATTTTGAGTGACAGGGAGCCACAGCAGAGGGGTGAAAGAACCACATGCGGCTCCAGAGCAGCAGGTTGCTGACCCCTGATTTAAAGTAACAGCATTACCATTGAAACTATTCATTCATGTAATCAGTCATTTTAAAATCTCAAAGGACTCCAAAAATCAAAATGGAAGCACCCGAAGAGAAGCATCATAATAGATTTGCCCAGGTTAAAAGTTTGTCCTAGGATAGAGGCCATTCACCAGCTTTGGTGCATGTAATGGAGTATGCCTAGCTTTGTTAGACAGATTGTTTCATTTTTTATTTTAGATAAGATGGTTGAACAAGATGTTCATGGCAGTTTTGACTCCATAATAACAGTTATAACTATTGCAACGCTGGAAATAAGCAGGATGCAGGACACACAACTGGAACAATTGCACAACATAATAGTAAACATATGACTGAGAGCAGAAAGAGGTTTTGGAGGGAAAATATTCAAGTTTTGGGGACGAAGAAGTTTTTGGCATGTTTCAGACCTTTGGTGCAAATTGCTTAGCATTTTTCCATAAAGCAAATTCTTGGATGAAAATTATAAATTGCATAAATAAATTCACATAAAGCAAAGGAAACCTGTAGATTTCCACACTTAAATCAATGTTCAGTGTTCTGTGTTAAAGTCATAGCAACCCAGACCAACAAACTGAGTTATTGGGAATTATCACTCTTTGAGATAACCTTTGCCAGGACTGAATGTGGTAATTTGGTTTTTATCTCATTGCCAGCAAAAACACAGTGAGAGGGTGTCAGGGTTCCAAGTAACGAAAAAGATGGCTTCCAGGCCTGACAGAGGGCCCAGTTCTAAGACAGTGTAAGTTTAGTGATGATCTGGAAAAAATTATTCTATAAGTTCAGTTGTTCAGAGCTGGATTCTCCATCACTTAGTGCTATCTATCATACCAATGTAGCCAAGCTTCCCGACTTTTCTGCAAAAGGGTTTTTTATCCCAAGAATGTCATGGTTTAAAATAAGCGTAAGTGATTGATTCTCTCCCTGGGACATGTATGGGGAAAAAATTAATGGCAGCTTCAGAAAACAATAAATCCCAAGGTAAGTCTTCCAGTGTAAAATAAATGCCAATTTGTACTGTATAAATACTATCAAGAAAATAAATATGCTTTAAACTGAAATCCAAAAGGTGAGACACAAAGGACCACACATTACTTCTTTGCCAGCCTGAGACTCTTCCAGCCCCTCTTCAACAGCAGCATCGCATCTTATTTTTTCCATTTTCTTTTTTCATGTTCTTTCCAATGAAATTCTAATAAAGACGAAAAGAAAAATGGCCACTTCCCTTTACACAGAGATAAAAGTACTTGCATTCAAACACAATGGAGCCTTTATGTTCGTTGGTGAAAACAATTGCTTTCAATGTAGGAGCGGATCTGAAGAGAGAGAGAGAGAGTGTGTGTGTGAGAGAGAGAGAGCATCTCAGAGCTATTTACACTGGAGATTTTCCCACTGTACGTCTCTGTAAAGAGACATCCACACCATTTGTGGTCAGAGAGACATCTGAAAATTTAAGGAAATTCTATTTGATAGTTTGCCAGAAAGTGCTTCCATTCACAAATGAGCTATTTACAAAATGCACCTTTCCCAGCGCCAAACTAATGAGCCTAAAAGCCAAATACATTGATAAAGACCACAGATCAGGGCAGAGGTGGCTTTGCTCCTCCCGAAAACTGCTTTTTTAAAACTGTAAATGTGTGTTCCCAACAGCATCGTTCTACCTAGACCAGGACTTATTAGAGTAGTCCAAAAATAATTTGTAATAGTGCAGAATCTGTCTAGCTCAAGATTAAAATGTTTGGATACTGGTTTCCCAGAGAAAAGAAGAAAACCAAGCTCATGTAACCCCAAGACCCCAGTATAATTTGGCCCCAAAATTATGCTCAAGTGAGGAATGAAGTCTGAGGTTCAAAACGAATTCACAGATTTGCTCCTACGAAACCGAACCGTGTCCACTTTGGCAGAGACTTAGAGGAACACCCCACATCTTCATGTCTTTGATGGAAAGCATAAGGTCTCGCAATGAAGCTCATCCATCTGTTTCTTTGCCTTTGTCTTGTCCAGATGTTTTTCTACTTCCTAGTCTAATCTATAGCTCTACTATTCCCCGGTAGTCTCCCATGCAAATGTTATTCAAGCCCGAGACTGCTTAGCTTCCAAGCCCCAAATAAAATCAAAACCAGGGTCTGTCAACCCCAGGATCCTTCCCAGTTAAAACACAACCAAATTAAAAATGAATAGGAGGGAAAGGGAACCTGATGAATGCCAAAGTGAGTTGCTGTGGGCACATACTGGTTCCCACTGAGAACTGCAGTGCTGAAGACTCGCTTCATTTTTTCCATGGAAATAAATCTGGACGTTTAGAGAATGCAAGATTTAAGGTAGGGATTTACAAGAAAACTGGTGGGGGCAAATTAGGACGCTTCATTCCTAGCAGATCCATGTTAGGAAGAAATGAAGTCTGATAGACTCACTTCCTTGCTTAAAAAGAAAAGACTGCAAAAATACATTGGAAGAACTCTTGAGGGTGTTTAAATGCAAAAGATGGGTAAAGGGAAGATATCTCTCAGGGGAATCACCCACAACGGAGAATGTAAGTCCAATTTACCTTCCCAAATTGTCTGTTGAATGTTTCCATCAGAAATAGTTTCCGATAAAGATGGAAACAGAGCAAATATTACCTGATATGTATGGTATATTCCTACCTTAGATGAATTTACCTGAGCATAATTTTTAGTTTCCCTTGTTGCCTTCTTTCCTTCTCTCTGACATCTGTGTTATAGATTATGTGCTCTTCATCTCCCCAATAGAATAGATGCCTAGGTGTGCACAAATATATACAGTATTTACTTACATTTGGGTCTTCAGCTTAGCATTCATTCAGCGGCCAGTTGGAGTTATGAAGGCATCATGTGGTGGTTCTAACCCTCCTTTGAAATTTCCTGCCTGGACTGGCACTTCTTGCACACTTTGCTTTATGACCGCATCACATAGCAATGGAAAGTCTGGTCATAATCACCGTCGTAAGTTAAGAAATACTGTATACTTCACCTGGTAGCTAAAGACCCAGTGTCTATATTTATACAACGTGCTCATTTGATTAGTTATGTGCGAAAGAGTGAAAAAGTTGTGAAAACCCAGCCCATTTGCCTGCTCCACAATTCATAATATCCTGTTAATGCAGAAAAAGGGTTAATTCGACAAACTATCTGGAGAGCAACAAGGGGAAGGGAACACACTCCATGCCTTTAATTCTTATTATAAACAGTTCTATGGCTGCCTTAAGAGGAAGCTGGAAATCATATCCTGATGGTCTGCAGTGTGCAGCACAAGGAATTTAACACTTTTTCCTGGCGCTGGCAGGACGCATGATGCGAGAGACAGACGGGGTCTGCTGAGAGGTTGAAGTCTAGGATTAGGGGGTTCTTCTTCTCATCGCTTCAGCAAAGGACGTGGGTTCACGCGACGAAAGAGCTGGATTATTGTTTTGGACACGGAGGTGACCAGCATGCAGGTAAGACAGTGGGACATTGAATAAATAGACTGAGAGGACAAGTTACACAGAAGTCCTTCTCCAGCAGTTTCAAAAAAAAACTTGCCAATTCTCATCTATATATAGAACAAGGTTATTAATGCGGGTTATTTTTTTATTCTTTTTGCCTTTTGGTTTGGAGAAGCTTTGTGTACAAGGAGCAGTGTGTCTATGCGGGAAATAATCTATTCTGTTGATAAATATTGTGTCTGTGTGGGGGTGCATAGCTGTTTAATCTTAACGACAAAATGGAATTGAGTAACATGAAACTAACTAGTAGGAAATTAGTTTTCCATATCCAAACAATGCAGATGTAGACTCAGCTCTTGAAAGTGTCCTTGGTTGCACTCCCTTCCATACCATTGCTCGTATGGTGTTGCCTCGTGTTGCATTGGTGGCAAATTGGTGATAGCATTGATTGCTTCTCCCCAGTCCTACATCCTACAGGCTCAATTCTCTGTTCAGAAGTAGGGATTCAAATGACAGTAAAAATTGAACCAATGCAATACCAACATCTCTACCTGAACCAGGCAGAGTCTGCCCATCTGTAACAGAGGGATTAAGGGGTACAGACTGAGAGACCATCTTTCAGGAAAGGTCAAAGGGAAGGGAGCCTGGAATTTCACCTTCTCAAAGGCAGACCCCTGACTGAGGAATTCGACCTACCCATCCACCCTAATTGCAAATTGATGAAGTTATGTTGCTCTTTCTGGAAGATCTCAAGACATTTCCCTCAGGGATTCCAGGCTGAAGAAGATGCAAGTTAAAGGGATGCAGCCAATTCAAGGAGGACTACCCTGTGGTTTAGACGCTAATGCAATGGGTTTCATTTTGATGATTTGAATCTTTGTTTTATATGATCTTACATGTTTTTTGTCAGCTTTGGAAGCCATATTAACCCCAGAAGCTTCCATACTGCCACCTTCTTGCGCTTGGGAAAGTAGGAGGGGGGAAACTAGTAGAGGGATTGTAGATAGACATAATAGCATTCTTCCTTTTGGTCAAGGTCATGGTGTTCTTGCATCTGGAAGAGGAGTGATTGCAGTGATGGCTCAAGTTGGGACGGATGGTGATTGGGCCATGTGATGGATTGATGGGTGCAGGGGGCTGGATTTGGAATTTTGATTTGCTGAGGGAAAACCTGGAACTCTCAGATTCAGGTTTTCCCACATGTGCCAGTATGCTTACTCTAATAAATGGGAACTTTGAGAAAATGCCTGTCTCGGAATTTGTAATTGGAGTTGGGTTGTTCTGGAACGCTGACATTTTGATTTTACCTAGAGGTACCTAGATGCCTAAGAAGAGGCAGGATATAAGTTATTGCAGTGGTTCTCAACCTATGATCTGCAGACCCCTGGGAGGCCGGTGATGTCATCACAGGGGATGCATGAAGGCTTGAAGAAATGTTATGATTTAAATCTTAAGTCTTTGGGGTCCCTGACCATGGTCCATGGCCACAAAAGATATTTAAAGGGGGTGCGTGGTTAAGAAAAGGTTGAGAACCACTAAGTTATTGGACAGCAAAAAAATCTATGGGAGTGATAGAGTTGAAAACGCTCGTACAATAATTAAATAAAATAAATTTCCCCTGGGTAGCAATTCTGAGTCAGTTTGGTCAGTTCATTTTATAAATATGTGAAAGAGAATATCTCACATGCATAATGGAAGGCAGATATACATAATAAATTATTATTATTATCTGTTCATAACAATGTGAAGTCACAGCTGCCAATTCTTTAGCTAATATTCATCCAAATTCTTTCCAAGAACCTAAGATGTCGTAATACATCAGCATAGTATCTGTGCAAAATCTAAGCGGATAATCTTTTGTAATTGATAGATGGAAATTTTGTCCATGTGCAGATTAAACTTATATCCACAATTGAGGCCAAAATGTATGTTGCTAAGTGAGTTTTTCCCCCTTTTATGACTTTCCTTGCCATATTTGTTAGATGAATCACTACAGTTGTTAAATTAGCAACACGGTTGTTAAGTGAATCTGGTCCCTCTATTGACTTTGCTCATCAGAATGATCACTTGATACCAGGACACTGCAACACTCATAAATATAAGTCAATTTCCAACTGTCTGAATTTTGATCACATGATCATGGCGATGCTGCAACAGTCAAAAAGTGTGAAAAATGGTCATAAATCACTTTTTCCCGTTTGAATGGGCACTAAGTGAATTGTTGTAAGTGGAGGATTATCTGTATTATGGTTCATTGTAGAAGTCAGCTAGACTTTCAGACTATTTGGCGTTTTGATCCACCTATCAAGTCCTTTCCAAAGACCTGGGATAGGCAGGTATTGATATTGATGGTGTTAAGGGTCTTGGCTGTAAGCTGTTCCAAGTACAATGGCACTTGCCATTGACTGAGGGTGATTTTGTCAATGGTGTTCAAGTGGTGCTCCTGTTGTTTTGAGATTGCACCCCAAGCCCCTGTTACTATTGGTACAATCATTTTATTTGCAGGTCTTTGAATTTTGTGATTTTTCTTCATTTTTTTCCCCTTTTATATTCTGTTATCTCCAGATACTATCCACTATACAGACTTCATTGTCATTATTAGTATTATGATTTTAAAATTCTTTTTGCACTGAACCTTATTTAAGATGATGTTTTCTCACAACATACATTAGTTTTCCATTGCCTGTTTCATAGGGTTGAGACGGGGGAAATTTACTTCCCTTCCCTACCAGTTTGCAAATGTGCACTGCGCATGCGCAAAGGCTAAAAATCATCGCAGAAAAGGGACGTCACGACATCAGCGGGAGTGGGTGGGGCTTCATGCAGTCGGCCCTACCGGATCGTGCGATCCGGATAGAACAGGCTAAATTTCACCCCTGGGTTGAGAGAAAAAGGTTGGCCCAAAAGTCATGTAGCTGGATTCATGCCTAAGGCAAATTAAACTCTTAGTTTCGAACCCGCTGCCTTTCACCACATTTACTAGACTGTCTTTTGTTTAAGATGTACCTTTACTTAAAGTCATCCCATGTAAAATCTTGGAAGAAAATGATTCTTTGTATGTGCTTTACAAGAATAATGTGATTTTTTAAAACACTTTCTCATTATCAGTGCACACTCTGTAGGGGCTCACAAGCACCCTCTTCTGTTTTTTGATAAGCAAAATCTGATTATTTTAATTCAAATAAGTATGTTTAGGATTGCAGTCTTGGTTAATCTATGGGTGAAACTAGGTGAGACTTGCAACTATAATGTTTTGATTTCCAGCCTTGCTATGCTTTGCTTTAAGTTCCACATTAAAGCTGCCTGTAATACATCACATAGTACATACGTAATGGTGTGCCTTTTTTCTGGATTTTGTTAAAGTCATAGGTGTACCATACAGTATATTGAAAGAAGTATCTATTAAATTTCGATTCTCAGATTTTATGTTTTTCATTCATGTTGAGGTTAGGAATTTGGAAACATGGAGGCAGCTGGTTCGGAAGCTCATGCCAAAGGCAGAAGAAAAGATTGTCTAGAGTAGAATTTCTTCAACTTTCTTCTCTCAGGACTCCTTCTCATTTTTAAAAATTATGGAAGAGCTTTTGATTGTATGGCTTACATTTATTGATATTTACCATATTAAAAGTTAACATTCACACATTCACTACCACTAGTGCTTCTCACATTCGCTTGATGGGATTTTAATTATTATTTTTCAATGTAGCCTGGCAAATAATTTTGATTTCTCAGACCGCTGAGAGGTCATGAGGACACCCAGAGATCCTACGACCACATTTCAAGAAAAACTGCTAAATGGTATAATATTAAATGCATCTTCCGCTTTAATGTACACATTATCTAATGTATGAGATAATGTTTTCATGCAAATACTATCAAATGAATGACAACTGATTATTGGGATTAGAGACAAGAGGTGTATTAGGGGGAAGGGCTGGAATTCGATGCTTTTGCTCTTGTGCTGCAATCTTGAAAGAGGAGGAAAAAAATCCTTCTCTGATATTTGATGGAAGAATATTGGTCAATAGAGCAATTTTCCTCTAAGCAAATACAGGTAGTCCTCAATTTACAACCACAATTGAGCAAGATACAAGACAGTTGCTAAGGGAGTTTTGTCCCATTTTTTTTGCCACAGTTGTTAAGTGAATCATGCACTTGTTAAGTGAATCTGGCTTCCCCCATCCACTTTGCTTGCTGGGAACCAGCTAGAAAGGTTACAAATGGTGATCATATGACTTCCGGACAACGTAGATGTCATAGAAACAACCCAGTTGCCAAATACCCAAATTTAGATCATGTGACCAAGGGGAGGCTACAATGGTGGTAAGTATGAAAAACGTCATACGTCACTTATTTCAGTGCTGTTGTAACTTTGAACAGTCACTAAATGAATGGTTGTAAGCCAAGGACTTTTCCTCAAGACCACTTGAGAAAAGTGTGTTAAAATTCTGTTTCAGACGTAAACTAAATAGTGATCAGTCCCTTCTCAACTGATGCTTTAAAAAGCTGAAGGTAAAATACATTAAGTGCAAATACATATTTTTGGCTCTTATTGTGCAGTAGGTAGCTAATTAAATGTATCTTAGAAAGCAAGTGCATGGGATTACAGCTGTAACTGTCTTATATCTGATCTCTTGCAAGGCATATCTTGGGAAAAAATGGAATGAATTGCTTGCAATGAAATTATTTTAGCAAATGGGAGATTCCCACGGGTCCTTATGTGTCAATAACTAGTAGCTCTCGAAGCTAGGCTTGCAAAGACTTTATGTTTAACAGATTAACAGAGTTGGAAGGGACCTTATAGGTCATCTAGTCCAATCCCCCGCTCAAGTGGGGGACCCCACACCATTTCTGACAAATGGCAGTCCAATCTTTTCTTGAAAGTCTCAAGTGATGAAGCTCCCACAACGTCCGAAGGCAAGCTGTTCCATTGGTTGATTGTTCTCACTGTCAGAAAGTTCCTCCTCATTTCAAGGTTGAATCTCTCCTTGGTCAGTTTCCATCCATTATTCCTTGTCTGGACTTCAGGCAATTATTATTAATAATAATTATAATAATAATTCATTATTCCTTGTTCTTTTAGTCTTTTATGTTCAAGTTAAATTTTTAATACCTACAAGGACTTCCTGAGTTTTGCAAGAATCTCATGTCCTTTTAATCCATTCAGATTTACTTCTGAGTAATTTTACACAGTAGCTGGCTAACAGAGATTGCAAGACGGTGTAATGATTTTCTGTCCTTTCTTAACTGACTCATCTGAAAATAGTCCTGTTGGCTGGTTCCAGCTCTCCCACTGCTAACAATAAATACCCACAGCTATTTTAATCTCTTCTTCTGCTCTTGAAAGCCAGCGTGAGAAGAGGGACAGGGAGAAGGAGTGGGGGTTAAAGAAGCTGTGATAAAATCCAGATGGAACTGCCCAAGAGGCCTGGGAGTGGACGCTCTGTTTACACAGGAACTAGAAGCCTCATCTGTCCAGGGTTTATCTCTTGCTCTCCTTCCCTCTCAAATCCCATTGCAATGTTAATCCAAATCTAAACTGGTTATTTGCCAATCGTGAAGTTTGTAAAGATGGGAACACCCTTCAGAGTTTCTGTCTTGGTTGCTTCTCACAGAAGAGACATGTCTGAGAAATTGAGCCATCTCACATGTGAGACTTATATCAGTTTTGTTTTTAGTTGGCTCCAAATACCGACATGCAAAATGGAGTTTTCTCCTCTCGTGAGTTATGATAACGAAAAAGCCTAAAATGCAAGTTTTGTATCATTTGTGTAAATGGGTGGCTTTCTTGTGCATTCTTTGCTGCTAAGGCCTTCTTGGGTTTGAAGCTGTTCGTCCTCTGCTTTGTAGGTCTTCTGAGAGGAGGACTTGTTTCCGACCCACCCTGCTGGCGGCTTTTGCCTCTTTTCCCACAAGTATGGAGCCTCGGTCCTCAGCGTTGGCGCTGCTGTTATTGAGCCTGGCCAGGCAAATTCTCTCAGGCCCTGAACCAATCACTGGACCCAGATGTACCTACACCTTCATCTTGCCCCAGCAGAAGTTCACGGGAGCAGTGTGCTGGAGCAGTGTACGTCCTCCCCCTGAACCTCCCGGTCCCAACCGTAGTGAGGTGGAAGAGCTCTATATCCAGCTGAGCAGGCAGAAGGCCCAAATGGATGAACTACGGCGACTGGTGG
Organism: Sibynophis collaris; assembly: GCA_036250565.1. Taxonomy (NCBI): domain Eukaryota; kingdom Metazoa; phylum Chordata; class Lepidosauria; order Squamata; family Sibynophiidae; genus Sibynophis; species Sibynophis collaris. The sequence goes on along the minus strand of JANHFK010010752.1, from coordinate 31,380 downwards.
AGGTTGACGGGGCCATGGTGAGCGAGGTCAAGGCATTACGCAAGGAAAGCCGCAATGTCAATGCCCGGGTGACCCAGCTCTATACTCAGCTGCTTCATGAGATCCTTCAACAACGAGAACGGCCAGTGCAGACCTCTCAGCTGGAATGGCGTGTAGCCAATGCTTCTGCTGAGGCCGCACGGGTGGCAGCCAGTTATCGTCAACTGGAGGGGAAGTACAATGCTTTGGCTGTCCTTGTCAACAATCAGAGCGCCCTCATCAGCCGCCTAGAGAGAGAGTGCCAGCAAGGAAGAGCGGGCAGGGAGGTGCCCCCACAGGTACTGGCCAAAGGGAACTGGGACTCAGGAACCAAAGAGAGGAAAAAGAGGGTAGGCAGGGTAGAAAGAAGCATGGTTTCAGGATTATGAGGATAATGATAGCTGATTTTTTTTTTTACTTTGAAACTGGAATTTTCTAAAATCATACTTTCTCCATGGAAAATTAGCAATTCCATAAAATTGCATCATTTCAGTCCTGATGCCAGCAAAATCCATTAGGGGTTAACAACATATTTATTTTAACCTTGATCAAAAATCAACTCTATATTCCTTTCTTTTACTATTAACAATCTTGAATTTTAGTCCTGTTACATAATATCGTAAGACTTGAATCTTATTTATTTGTTTGTTTGTTCATTTATTTATCTCTTTTCAGAAAACCTCTTCATAGCTTTAATAACCAATATAAGAAAATTATCTAGGTCACTCTCTTGGTTTGGTAGTTGTTCATCCCTTTTAATTGTTAAGACATCAGCTGGTTTCTTTTGTATGTCCAGTATGACAACTTTTTCCATGTCATTAATGTAACGTCATTTTAAAATGCACTTTCAAATCAGTCTCAATCATGTCAGATAATTTCTATAGCACTTTTTAAATACACTTTTAAAAATACTTTTTAAATAGAGGCAGACACTCTCAAAATTAATTCCTTTAATTGTGAATTCTTTCTGGCTCTCTCTACTATACCATTTTAAAGTTTTATTTTGTTGTTTTTAAAAGAATTCAAACGAAAAGTATTTCCCCAGTAGACAAATTTTTATCATTAATTTCAAAATCCTATTTCAAATCCATCTGGACCTTTAGTCTGTTTGTAACTTTCCACAATTAAAGTTCTAATTACCCTTTTGCTGCTTTTTGGAGAAAAAAAAAACCCAACAGTTTAAGTCCTTAGATTTGTATTTAAAATTGTTTTGCTCAGAATTGAAGGAAACTCTCCTTATGTTTTCAGACTTGACTAACCCAATTAACAAGCAATTTCCAAAAGTGATTTGAAAAGGAAGTACTGTATGCAAAACCAGTGTCCTTTTAAAGACACCAACCTGATTTTCATGCCATTCCCTTGTCTCTCAGAGCTCAAGAGCTGCCAAAGACCTCTGTCTTGCAGCCTCCAATTGTCTGGAGTACTTGTGGGTGATCTCAAGTCCTCTCCTTGTCTCTAGAGAAATTGTCAAAAAGCCAATCTATTTGTCAGCTCTTCATTCTGCAGCAGTTGCCATTTTGGTTTTCACAGAGTCATCTTCAGTTTGCCATTTCTTTTCCGAATCCCATTTTTCTCATGGAATGAGAAATATATTCAAGGCCTGATCTTGGAGTCTCCTGGTTATTTAAAACAAAATCCTGCAGAGGAGCCTTTTGGTTATTTTTATGTGTGCAAATCAGCGGTGAAATCCTCCCTGGTCCTACCCAGTTCTCCGAATCGGTAGCAGTGGTGACAGGACGTCATTACATCCCGTTTTTAAAGCATCTGTGCATGCTATGTGCACGCACGCTCCATTTGCTAGTGCAAATGCATGAGTGTGTTTCCCTGCCTTAACAGCAACCTTGGAATGAACAAGTTTTCCTCACCCCTTTATCTCATGTTTTCAAAAGCTACATTATTGTACATCAGGAGCCCAGGATAACAGGAAAACCTAACCTAACTTAACCTAACCTAAACTCGGTCTTACTTGCAGCTTTTGGACAACTTTATTCCAGCTTCAATTGCAAACCTTGCTTTGTGCAACAACCACCCTCTCTTTCTCAAACCTAGGAACTCAATGACGTTGGAGCAAAATGTCAAACCTGTGCTGAGCTGACGCCAGGATTTTCTAGGGCCATATTTATAATGGTTTGAATTAAAATATTTTTCTGGCTAGACATTTGGGCCCACCATAAGAGCAAGGGTGCAGAAAGGTTTTTCCCATAGCTAATTGTATCTCCATTGGCAAGAATAACTTTTACCTGCTGAACTTTTGTGTGCATTGCTGCTATACGTCCAGGCTCAGAGGAAATAAAATGGTAATTGTGACAGCCTGCATTTGGTCCCAGCAGCCTGATGGCTGTTCACATAGTGAATGGATAGTTTAGTTTCCCACTTTCTCACAGGAGAAGAAAGGGTTGTTGAGCTGCCTTTACAGAGTTTTTAGAATACCAGAAAGAAATTTGGAAAGAACTAGAAGGAGAATTTTGGTGGAAGAAGTGTAATGGCTGGAAGAATCTAAAAATAAGATGCATTTAGATCAGAATTTCTTAACCTTGGCAACTTTTAAGATGTGTGGAGTTCAACTTTCAACGTTGGGGAATTCCAGGAACTGAAGTCCACACATCTTAAAAGTTGGGAAAGGTTTCCCAACATTGGGAAACACTGGATTTGTTGTTTTAATAAAGAGTAATCAAGGCTAATCAACTTAAATTGGATTGGGCTGTTATGTTACTGAAGACGTGTGTGTCTGACAACAATTCCAAAGGAACTCATAAAGAGAGCTGTTGGATGACATCTGGAAGTTTTTACTTAGCAATTTTGCTAGTGGCAAATCAACAAGATAGCAGATGGTGCATCACAGTTAAAACAAGTGTGTCTTGTACAGATTTAGAAGGGACAGGGCTGGCAATACAATGCACCAGCCACCTGTTAATTTTGACCCCAGCCACCCATGGATGCCATTGGACTCACTGAAGATCCAAAAAGAAGGATGCTCAGAGGAGCTTTTTCTACTCAACTGATTTGAGGGATTGAAGAAGATAAAAGGAAAGACATGTCAGAGCCAAGGCAGAAATCTTTTCCTGGATTGACAGAGAATGGATGGTGGCCAGCATATACTTTGCTCTTTCCTTATTTCCTGAGCAATTCAAAATAACTCTGGAGATTTTGGCTAAAATAACATTATTGCCTGCAAGCAGACATGCAGTTAGAGAAAATTTAAGACTATGATACTCGATTCTCTCTGCAATTTAAAAACCATGTGGCAGCATTACTGGAAGCAAACACTGAAACGGAGATAGCTAAATGTAAATTCTGCTTCCAGAGCTAGACTGGGGAAGACTAAACTAATTGGTGCCATTAGCCTTGATATGTTTTCTTAATAAATTACCCCCATCCAAAAACCCAAAGAAGTTGTTGCATTGGGTTATCCATCAACTCCTATGAACCCACAGGAAGCCTGTGTGACAGTAATCATAGGGTGATTTGCACCACCCACATTTGCAGCATTCCAAGTTAATCTGCTTTCAGACCACCAGAGTGGGATGAGCATAAGACTTCCTCCTCCACACTTCGGATCTAGCATTTTACTTTCATTTTAATCATCTACTTCCTTAAATATTATTTAGAAACAAATATACACAGCTATTCTATGGGGGCATAATGCTCTTCAAATGCACTGCTGTATGGTTGGGGCCAGGGGTGAAATCCAGCAGGTTCTGACAGGTTCTGGAGAACTGGTAGCGGAAATTTTGAGAAGTTTGGAGAACCTGCAAATGCCACCTCTGCTGGCCCCATAGTGGGGTGGGAATGGAGATTTTGCAATATCCTTCCCGCAG
>JANHFK010010751.1:368539-381122 GCA_036250565.1 Sibynophis collaris | reverse complement strand
AGGGGGAGAGGGAGGGAGGGAGAGAAAGAGGGAGAGAGATTTCACTTGATATAAAATCACACAACTTATTTACTTACTATCACCCTGGCAGAGTAAAGGTCCAAGTTTATAAGCTGCTTCAGAATTTGGACGGCCTGTATCTGTGATGACAAGTTCTGTTACTGGCAAATGGTCTTTGTAGGACAGAAGTCCTGTATCGTTTCTCCTGCCACAAATAAAGAAATAGTTTCAGAACAAATGCTCATGGCTATCCTCAGACCTATGGAAGAATACTACTACATTTATAAACGTGTAAAAACAACAACTGCTCTTGAAGAAGATACATGGATAAGATAAGTCATGACATCATGGAACAGTGCAGCGTTTTTAGCAGCAAAAACTGATATGCCATGAATGGTAGAATAAAACCATTACAGCTATACAGCACCTAACTTTATGCAGCCATGACTTTTCCTGCTCTATTAAGAAACTAATTGACCTCTTAAATATGCAATCTATTCATAACATGCCCATGTCTTTTAAGAAACAGAGCCCTTATATAGCTTAGCAAGAAAGAAAGAAATGATAAACAGCAGAAAATATTTCAGTTTATTAATTCCTTAGACTCAGTGCTGAACTTATTATATACAGTGTAAGTGGCTGAATAACACACATATTCTTGGACAGAGGGAATTTTGAACTAATTATGGTTATAGGACTAATTATTTATTGGTAGTCCTCATTTTATGAGGTAATTAGGACTGGGATTTCTATTGCTAAACACCATGGTGGAAAACTGTTATATTTAAGTGAATCCCATGCTGTCAGTAAGTGTGACATCCTGTATTTGCAACGCCATGCTTGCTTCCCCATTGTCTTTCCTTTTCAGAAGCTGGTAGTGAAGGCTACAAATATCATTGTGGGATGTTGCAGCGTGACAATTGCAAGCCAATCATTAAAATAACCGAATTGTGATCACATGACTTTAGGGATGCTGCAACCACTGTACGATAACTGGTTGTAAGCATTAATGACTTGGTGCCCTAAATTTGAGGGGAAAATGTGGAAAAAATGGTTCTTAAACAAGGACCACCTGTACTAAGTCAGAGTTTTGGTCACCTCAGCAATGTTATCGCCTATTGGCAGACACTTTCTGACTCTGATTGGCCTAACCCTAACCTTCAAGGCATTGGATATGGGAGGATGCCTATACAAAACACATGATCTCTGAACAAAGTTTTATTTTTGGCTCATCATTAATGTTACACAACCTCCACTCCTGCTTCTCTTTTTTTCCTTTTCTAAAATATCCAGAAGGACCCTTGAAACACATTTTCTAACTAACAAAAATTATTAAAGGGCATAAACTTTTGTGACCTTCAGCTCACGTCATCAGATCAAATCTTATGCCAGCTCCCAGGGATGAGTGGGAAATATCTTGTTAGGCACAGTGGCTTCAAAGCGGCATTAATGTTCTGGGAAAGGTGGCAGGGAAGATTGCAAATGGCAATCACAGGATCCCAGAGCTCTTGGCAACCTGTTGTAAGTTGCCAAGCACTAAGATTGTAATCATGTCACCATGGGGCTGCTGCAGTGGCTATAACATCAGGGATTCATCTTAAGTCTTTTCATTCAGCATAATCATGACTTTGAATGATCTCTGAATGAATCACAGTAATCAAGAATTATCTGTAATTTAACTCAAGGCCTAAGTTTAAAAAAAAATGGTGTCCCATTGAGGAAAATTAGATTTTTACTTTTTTAGAGAATGGAAAAACAGTTATAATGTTTTTCGAGCCGAGGTGGCACAGTGGTTAAAGTGCAGTACTGCAAGCTACTTCTGCTGACTGCCAACTGCCTGCAATTTGGCAGTTCAAATCTCACCAGACTCAAGGTTGACTCAGCCGTCCATCCTTCCGAGATGGGTAAAATGAGGATCCAGATTGTTGGGGGTATTATGCTGATTCTGTAAACCGCTTAGAAAGTGCTGTAAAAGTATTATGAAGCAGTATATAAGTCTAAGTGCTATTGCTATAATATTGTGGGCAATTCTCAGAAAATTAAGTTTGCCAAATGTGAAAAGAATCACAGGGACTTTGAAACTGGATCTCCCTGAAAACCTCCAGTTATCACACCCTATGAATATTTAATAAATATTGAAAATAAATATTAAATATACTAAATTAATTTGGAGCATTTTCATAAATTGCTTTGAACCAGTTTGATAAATTTAATCAATAGTTTAGTTTGATCATATCCAGAAAACATGTCTGGATCAATTTTGGTGGATTCATTTAAATGAACTTAATGCATCCTAACTGATTTCATTGAATTCAGATGCTGTCTAGACACGCATGTATGAATTTTAATAGTGCAATTCTGAATCAATTTGGATTTAGATCAGCCCAACTCATATCTACTTTTAATGCACTTTGAGTGTTCAGATGAAAACTGATAAATTTTCTCAATTAATTGGAATGTTTACACAATCCTAATAACTGTTGTTTTTCGACATGCTTTTTTTAACCCTAACTCTAACCAAGCGAGAAATCAAATAAGTTCCTAACCAACAACTTTGTTGTTCAAAAGATAGAGGAGGGAACTAGAGGGACAGCCATACTGGACTTAATACTTACAAACAGAGAAGAAGTGATAGAGAAAGTTGAAACAGCAGGAACCCTGGGTGGGTGTGACCATGTCATACTTGAATTCTACATAACGCGAACACAAGCAATACAACATAATGATACCAGAGTCTTAGATTTCAAAAGAGCTGATTTTAACAAACTGAGAGAGAACTTGGGAAAGAATCCTTGGATGAAAATCCCAAAGGGGAAAAAAACTCAAGACGGTTGGGAAATTCTGAAAAATATGATCATAAAATCCTAGTCCAGCACAGTACCACTGAAAAAAGAAAAACAAGAAATCCAAGAAGAAACCAGAATGGCTGCACAAAGATCTCTCTGATAAATTGAAAGACAAAAAGGAAAGTACAAAAAATGAAAAAAGGGACACATAACTAAAGCAGAATATCAGCAGATAGCCAGAATCTGCAAAGATGAAACAGATCATGCCAAACCAATTTATTTCATTCTTGAACACAGTAACTAAATTAGTGGACCAGTGAAATACTGTGGATGTAATATACTTAGAATTCAACAAGGCATTCGACAAAGTAGGCAACAACCTACTTCTTGGTACTGATAAGTTAGAAAAAGGTGAGATAGATAGCATCATCATCAGATGGATTTGTAACTGGCTGACAAACCATACTCAACAAGTAGTCCTTAATGATAATATGTCTACATGGAGAAAAATAAGCAGTGGGATACCATAAGATTCTGTCTTAGGCCCAGTACTCTTCAATATCTTCATAAATGACATTTATTAGGGAATAGAAGGGGAGCTTACCAAATTTATGGATGATACTAAGCTGGCAGGAATAGCCAACATCCTACATGATAATTTCAAGATCCAGGCGGATCTTGAAAGACTTGAACACTGGGCCCTATCTAACAAAATGAAATTCAATGAGAGAAGTAAAGTCTTGCATTTAGGAAAGAAAAACCAAAAGTACACATATAGACTGGATGATACCAGGCTTAATAGCAGTAACTGTGAGAGGGATCTTACAGTTTTAGTGGACAACCAATTAAATATGAGACAACACTGTATGGAGGCAGCCAAAAAAGCCAATGCAATCCTAAATTGCATTAACAGAGGGATTCAATCAAGATCAAGTGAGGTACTAATACTACTCTATAAAACCTTAGTAAGACCACACCTAGAATACTGCATCCAGTTTTGGTTACCACACTATAAAAAAGGTATCAAGACTATAGAAATAGTGCAGAGAAGAGCAACAAAGATGATTAGGGGGCTGGAGGCTAAAACATAGGAAGAACGATTACAGGAACTGGACAAGACTAGTCTAGTGAAGAGAAGGACTAGGGGAGACATGATAGCAGTGTTCCAATATTTGAGGGGCTGCCACATAGAGGAGAGGGTCAATATGTTTTCCAAAGCACCTGAAGGCCAGACAAGAAATAATGGATGGAAACTGATCGAGAGATTTAACCTAGAATTAAGGAGGGATTTTCTGACAGTGAGAACAATCAACCAATGGAACAGCTTGCCTTCAGAAGTTGTGGGAGCTTCATCATTGGAGGTTTTCAAGAAGAGACTGGGTTGCCATGTATCAGAAATGGTGTAGGGTCTCCTGCTTGGGTGGGTATTGGAGTAGATGACCTACAAGGTCCCCTCCAACTCTCTAAACACAAGCTCAATATAGAAATTAGTCCAATCAAGAAAGCCTCAATGATCTAGCCAAGGTAGGACAAATTGTAAAACAACTATCATGTTCAAAAAGCTATGGATCCATTTTCCAAGTTGGCCAAAGAACTCATTTAAAATGTGGCTATTTTGATGGGAGCAAACATGCTATCAATTCACTATTACAGTGCTTTAGAAAATCAAAGACAATAGCTGAAGAGGGTTAATTCATGAACTCACCAATAACACAACATTCTTCACATCCATAGATCCAAAACTGGCAAAAATCACTTAATCCTAACCATACAAAGCTCCACAATAACTGAAGGAAACAAAAATGGAAATTACTTAGAAATATGGAACTTATAGACTACTGCCTCACCATTTATTTTTAGTTTAGATATACAAAGAAATCAAAGGAACATCTATGGAATCACCTATTTCAGGATTCATATCAGAAACAAATCAGCAGCGTCTGGAAATAATAGTCCTCCATAAATAACTCCAAATGTGAATTTGTTAGGTGGACATTATTTTTTGTCATAACCAAATATTTACAACAAAATCAATCTTTAACAGAATCAAATTTATAAGGGAAGAAAAGAATAACAGACTACCATTCCTATATATTCTCATCTGCCAAGGTAATAATGGCAGACCATATTTAGGTATAATTGAAAAGCAATATAAACAAACCAAGTGCTGCATTGCCAGAGCAACAATCCAGCTGCCCAACATAAGAGGGCTTTCATATATTCCAAGAACTCCAAAGAGAAAGGATAAGACAACCTTTATAGTATCCTTCAATGAAATGGGTACCCATTACATTGGGTACTCACATTAAAAGTGCTTTTCAATGCAACCAACTATAACACAACCACCACAACCCACAAAAAGAGTAAATCTTCCATAGATTAAACATATTTCAAAAACCACCAGCAGATTACATCAACTGCAAAGTATCAAAGTAGCCCACAAACCAACAAAATCCTTCCAAAATATCTTAACAAACATGAAGTGAAATTATTTACAACATAGACTGCGCTGAATGTGAAAGCTACCGTGTAGGACAAACAGGCAAAGGATTATAGAACACACTTAGTTGGCAGCCAGAAGACATGCTGGAATTTTTTTACGGGATACATGGACCAATTTAACCAAGTCAACTATAACTATTTTAAATCAAGAGAAATCCAAAAATGTAAGGGAGTTCCTAGAGGCCTGGCATTCTAACAAATCAGATACAGAGAAGAGAAATATCTAGTCTACAAACTATTAAAAAGGCAAACTAAAGACCATGAAAGAGCAAAGGCTGGGGCATTCTTCCTTTATTATATCCTCAAGATATAGATACCAGATAACTAACACAGAAATAATAAAATAATACAAACAACAAATGAGATTTGCTGCCTATTAAGACTACTTAGAATTACTGCTTTGTTTAGAGTATTCATATCTCCTCAAATTTTTATAATTACCATACTTGAATTCAGAGACCATACAATTTCATTAAGGCACATCATTGCTTTCGTGTGTGTGTGTAAAATTCAGGTATGCTCACCTGGATGCTTCTTTTTTTCTTAGGCCTTTCCACTGGTTTAACTCTCAACCCAGCAGCACTCAGTGCAGAGATTCGAGATTCTATATCAGACACCTTTATAGGAAGTAGCACATTATCCATCATAAAGGCAACTGGACTTTTTCCTAGCATACAACCAATACATGGTTGTACTGTATATGCACACACGGAGAGGCAAAAATCTATCCCTAATTTAAGTTAGTGCAGCAATAGCACTATCTCATTTGGCACCCAACATGCCAATGCCAATGCCAATCTGGGGATAACTATCTTCAATTATTTAAGTGCTATAGAAAATAATAAATGGAACAAGCATGCCATGCTTTATGTAATGTGACTATAGCTTTCCAAAAACTATAGCTAAACTATGACTATAGCTTTTAAAACAGACTACACCCTGATTTCATTACAATGTACAAGTCAAGTCCTAGCAGTGAAAAAAATTGTACTTTTCTCAGAACCAATTATTCTCTGCCTTCATTAATGAGTTCCCAGATTTCTGAGGCAAAATTACTTTGCCTTAGCTGTGATGAGCTAGCCTGCAGAATAAAGTTTAGGCAAGATCAATTCCTATTGTGACTTATCTTCTCTCTGAATTAAGAGAAATACATTAAGAAAGGGAAGTGATTATATGTTATTTTTCTTGGTTTAAGAAACTACATTTTATTTTAATCTCCTTTTATAATCCTAGACCAAAGTAGCTTCTATTCTATTAATAAATGCCTTCTTTTTACTTAATCATTATATAAAAACACTTCAGTCAATTTATATGAAAATATATGGCTATCTAGCCCAGGGAAGTCCAAGAAGGTTGTATTGTATTCCCTCTGTGTGTGTGTGTGTGTGTGTGTGTGTGTGTGTGTGTGTATCCCAATTAACCTATTCCAAATTGTTTGCTCTGTATTAGGCAGATGATAGTTATCTGAAACACTGATAGAATATTAGTGATCAGAAAGACTTTAGCTATCGTATATCTGAACAATGTAAGAAATATAGTTTTTTAGGCTCATGAAAAAGTTTAGGCAGGCACATTTCAACTATGGTTAAAATATTTAAAATATTTTATGGGTTCAATTTTTGTATGGGATAATTTTCTGGAGAATTCTTGCTTAGAAATCAACCCAAGCAGCCTTTAAAGAAAAGATAACAGGTATTTACCTCAGTCTCTCTGGGTTGTACTTCAGCCACAGTAAAAGCCATTTTGTCTTCCAACTCTGACAGTTCTGAATCTGTTGTTGCACTGTGATGGGTTTGGTCCTCCAATTCTCTTCGTCTTTTCTGAAATCTATAGATATTCTCCATAGGAGTAGGCACCTGTAATCAGCAGTACTAGTTATTTTCCAGCTAGATTATTGTCAATGATCTCTCTAAACTCTAGAGCAGGGGTGTCAAACTCATGTTGTCACAGCAGCGTCACATGACGTTTCGGGTCTTTCTCCCCCTTTCCTAAGCCAGGTGTTTATTAGGAAAGGAAAGGAAAATAAAATTGTCAGCACCATATCACTGTTCTCAAAATCAAGTCTATAATTACATTTGGAATAACGTGGAGTAGGCTAGTTTCAAGGTTGTAAGAAAGCCGAAAAGAAAAATATGACTTTTTAGTTAGAAAAAAGTGATGGTGGTGAACTGTGTATGACAGTAATTCAAAAGTTGAACAGAAATGGAAAGTAAACCTAGATACCATTCCAACATCACATATAAAGATGAACTTGTGGCAATTAACTTGCATTATCCCATTTTCCAATTTCAGATAGAAACAACCAGACCTAATTGGATTTCTCAACACATTTACTAAGCTATGAATATTACAAAAAGTCAACAGCTGAGGGATGCAATACTTTGGAAAGAGTGCCTTGCTTCAGTGGGTCATTAAGAAAAGTTCTGGTTGAACACAAATTTCAGTAACCCACTAGTAGGTTCCAAAATAGTGACTTCTCTGCATTTGCAGCATTTGCAGCACAAAAGTTCCATCTTTTGAGATGAGACACCTGGTTAAAATATATCAGCCTCACCAGATGCTTCATGTAGCAGAGTGCCATGCCTCTGCCCTCAAGCATTAGTCTGAGGCATATTATCTGTACGGTGTCAAGTTTGGCCTTCAGACAGAGCACTATCACATCCCATAAAGAATAGCAATAGCAATAGCACATAGACTTATACACCACATCACAGTACTTTGCAACCCTCTCTAAGCAGTTTAGAGTCAGCATATTGCCTCCAACAATCTGAATCCTCATAATGCTACGAAACATTTAAAAAAATTGGGAATCTGAGGAAAGGGGGCAACGAAAGCAACCCTAGTCCCCAAGAAGTTGTTATTAGCTTTGAGCCAGCCTAGGGGAAAGACTAGGTAGAGGGTTATTTTCACTCTCTGGCATATTTAATAATTTTCTGTTATTTACTTATAAAACTATTTCTGGATGGTTGGGCTTATTAGGCTATTACAAATGCTATCATTAAAATTATTTTTTAAAAACATCCCAGAAATGTTTTAATGTCAGTACGGTACCTGCCGTCCCCATATCTAGTTTGGGAATAGTGGTATTTGCATTAAAACATTTAAACAAATAGGGAGGTAAATATTTTTCAACTGCAGATGGGGTCCTATTAACTTGATGGATTGGTAAACTTTTGTTTATAAATACATAAACAGGTATTCTGCTAGGACAGCAGTGCTTTAAGATGATTCTACTCTCCTGAAATGCATTCTGCAAAATGTTCTGATTTCTAAACTTGCCCATTAGGGCAAAGAAATTGTGGATAATTCATTCATCTAAATGGAATTTGACCAGGTCATTTTCTTCAGAAAGACATATACCTGGCATTTTAACCAAACCTATACAAATATTCCTAGCTGCAAAACCCATTTGAACATCCATGAACTATGTTTGATTCAGAAGGTAGTTCCAAACTATACTCCTCAGCTTTCAGAAGGAATCAAATTCTATTCAGAACAGGCTGTTCTCCCAATTGTTCACTGTGACAATGCTTCACTGTTGATAAAAGAACCTTTGTTTGAATTGCACTTTGCTTTGTTAAACCATAGGCAATCTGAGCCACCCTCCAGATTGTGTAGAGGATTTCCTCATCAACTTGTCCTATTTTTTTTAAGTGTGTCTATGTGACTAAACAGATCATAGTGAATAGTTTAATTAGGATTGCCCAATCAAGTGCTATGAGACATGGATGTTGATGTGATGTGTTTGAGACTAAAGGCCCTTTGCTAGTTCAGAGGAGGAATATTGAGAGCGGTAATAGAATTTGTGACATCTTCATAAGATTTTGTTCAGAAAAAATGTTAAGATGTTCAAATTCCTGCCCCTGTCATTGCACACTAGTTCTATTGCAGTTATGTCCCTACTGCCAACTGGACTTTAGAAAGTTCACATTTTAAAAAATAGTCTCCTCTAAAAGGGTTACACAATTTTCAAATCTGTGGCTCACACTTCTCATTTGAATGTCATATTGGAAATAGCACCTGAAAAATCAGCAGAGCCAGAACAACTGGGTGAAGTCCAGTTGAGAGCTAAATATTATTCTATTTCATTTACATCATGTGATTATGCACATTGGTTTGGGAGATACTCCCACATTGTAACCACAGTATTTGCATTAAATGATCTGTACTTTTATCATCTTTTAAAAAATCATCTCCTATAAGTATATGCCTGAGTACTCACGAAGAAGAGTTATTAATAGTTCTCTTTTCAAAACAAATAAAAATGTAAAGATTTATATTTCAGTATACTATTAATTTCTCTGATATCTCAGAAATATTACTTTTCTTTAGGAGCTAATATGCCTTTGAGTATTATCAAATTCTATCAAACAGAAAAAAAGTTTATAATCATTTGTTAATTTCTAGTAGCAGAAATAGGATGCAGATTTGTTTATTTCCAATTAAGATGTGGGTGGCTACCAAATTGCTTTGAAGTGAAGCAGGGTATTTTTCAAGTTGGTGTATTAGGAACTGAATTGAATCTTGTGGCAAATGTGAATCCCAACTCATCCTACACTGCAACATTTTACATATTCCAGAAAATCTGGTAAGAAACCTATGTGATAGACAACTTTATTATATCTATGTTGCACAGAATGGGATAAATTTTGAGAATTGTTTGAATAAGCCAACCTAGTAAATTCAAAATATTAAAACTTGAAATTTCCTGACAAATTGGCTACCATAAATTAGTTGGCTTCTTTTTTCCCCACATGCTTAATTTTATGAATTTGAAAGTTATATGAGAGAACACTGTGAATGCAGTAGATAAGGTATTGAACTAGGAGTGGGGAAATCTAGGTTCCAGTCTTCCCTTAGGCATTGAAACCAATTGGATGATTTTGATCCACTTAGTTACTCTGTCTTAGATTGCAAAGCAAAAAAAAAATATCCATTGACTGAACTATACTTGACCAATGTTAAATAGTTCATATTTTCAATGACGAGGTCTTCATTCAACAGTATATTGATTTGGGGTACACATACATATATTGTATAAACACACGATTCTAGTTCCTGCTTTCTCACGACAAACTTTCAAACTTTTAAGGTGAATGTAGATTGCACAGCCCAACTATCCTTAATGTCATAACAATCTATTCTGAGGGGGGGCAGTAATTTTCCCTCCAGTGTGCTGATTTAATACTTCCAACTTATTCATTATTTGTATCAGTTGTAACATATATTTCAGTGACAACTTGTGGGATGAAGGAGACACAGAGTTGTGCTGTCATACATTTCTTTCTAATACTTCCTAGGTTTGAGGTACCTGCTTCCTATTTCTCAAGCTCCATAGAAAATAGAATCATCATCCAACATCTTCATCCTTTCAAGAAGATATTCAAGGATTTCCACATTGTTGTTAATGGGTCTCAAGTGTTTTGGCTGTGATGACACAAAAAGCCCTGGCTGGTGACCTCTGGGTTTTATGCTCAACTAGTTACTTTGTGTGCAGCAGAAGGGAAATGGGAAGCAGGAAGGTGTGTGGTTGCTTTAATTAAAGGATTCGTGGAGGACTCTTAACCTGAGGAAGAGTAACACCCAGATAATACATTGATCCTGATAATGCTTCGCAGAACAAAGCAGGGACAAAGGCACTACCTCAAAGCCCAAGTGAAAAGCTCTCATTAGGATAATGGCTTATGTGTGAAAAGCACTTTTTGCCTTGGAAGCAGAAGATACGATGGTATCATGGTGACCATTCTATTTAGTACGGTACATTTTATTTGGGTCAGTCTGCTCTTGAGAAAGCCAGCTGGTCTCAGGAAAGAGATGTCCATGGGTGGGGGAGAATGGAACTGGGAAAGTATATGAGAATTTACACATTCCACACATACTTTAAACTTAACATTGAAGTATTGTATTTTGTAAGTATTGGTATAAAATATGAGATTTTATTTCATAAGGTAGTATCATGTATTTGTCTTAATATATTGAATAAGAGCATACATTAAAATTTATATCTTAAATAGTTTCTGGCTATTTGAATTTAAAACCAAGCATTTCCCCCTGAAATTCAAATTTATCTTATTACACATTTAGAAAGTGCCACAAATACATAGTTGGTGGGAGAGAAGGATAGAAGTATAGATATGATCTGTACCTTGCCTTGCCTTACCTTACATTGCCTTTCTTTTGAACTGGGCTGGAACAGTCCCAGCAGATTAATCTTTGGATTACGAAAATAATTTTTTCTGAACCAACAAAATCACCATTGTTTTGTGAAAATGCTTTTCAGAACAACTCGCTTAATGCACCATGTGATGACTCATTATATGAAAAGTTTTCTGCTCAGAGGGCATTTCATATCAAACCTAGGCTCCTGCCACCCTGACAGGAAAAGTAAGCCTTGTTAAAGAAGACAATTAAGAGGAATGATCTTGCCTACAGCCTGTGACCCCATCAGAATTAAGACTGGGCAGCAGAACTTGCTTTTATCTGGTTTTGTATGTGCAATTTACTTTTAAGGGAGGTGAAATCATATATCAGGTGTGTCAAACTCAAGGCCCAGGGCCTGGCTCCGACTCGCGGGGGTGCTTATATTTGGACTGCGGGATCACTATGGAAACAGCAAAGCACAACCCCGCAGTGCCTGTGCCAGCAAAAATAGAGCTCAGGAGGGCAGCAGGCAGCCCTACCAAGCTCTGTTTTTGCTGGCAGAGGGTTGCAGAAGCTGTCACAGCTGAAAATAGAGCTCGGGAGCCTATTTTTGCTTGCAGAGCACTCGGGCCGCCATAGGCACCCCCGACACGGGTGACATCAAGCTGCCACACCCTCTAGCCATGCCCCCCATGGTCAAACACAACCCTGATGCAGCCCACAATGAAATTGAGTGTCAGGGTTCCAAGGAACATCCCCAACGAAATAAAACTCCAAGGCCTGTGGTTCCTCAAAATTCCAATTTATTAGAGCACATCTGTGAAAACCCAAATCTGAAAGCTTCCAAGTTTTCCACACCCAGCTGAGTTCACAGCCCTGCCCCACATCCACAAGATCATCACATTGTCCAATCAACTCTTCACACTCAACTGGATACAATATCCAGGCCGTCTCCAGCAGTGTCTTTGAATACAGAATGTTATGACTAACTTTCTACCAACAAAAACCCCACTCAATTTCCCCAGCTAAAATATGTAGCAGTTAGGGAGATAAAAAGAAAAAAAAAACTTGTCTTCCAAAACTGACAGGCTTCCCCCCCTCAGGAAAGGAACGCATCCTGGAACAAGAATGAAGTCAGGGGTTAACACAAGTAG
>JANHFK010010751.1:326377-340265 GCA_036250565.1 Sibynophis collaris | reverse complement strand
GAAAGAGGCAAAATTCTTTTTTCTTGTTTTCGGCCCCCAAAATTAAGGTGTGTCTTATATGGCGGTGCGTCTTATATGCTGAAAAATACGGTAAGTAAATACATTGTGTACACAGACAAAAAACAGATTAACTTAGGGGCTCAACAAGTCAAATATTGAAGTTAAGCATTTTTACATATGAAAAATATCAGTGCCTAAATAACTGATATTTTGAAACTATTTTGACTATGGATATCAGCACAATAAAGTAATCCTGGGTTTCTACAGAACATTTGTTTACATAATGAGCAGCTTGGGAGAGTAAGTATGCAAGAGTTACATGTGAATCATTTCATAAATTCTGAACTTTAACTTGATTACCAGTTTGTTTTTAAAATGTAAGTTTTCCATGTAGTAAGATAACATCTATCAAATCATTTGCACCTATCTTTTACAGCATAAAAGAACCCAATGAAAAAATAGGGCTTTTTTCAGGAGGAGATTACATTCTGTTTTATTATAGAATAGAAAATAACTTATTTGAGTAACTCAAGAAAGCTCCTACTGTCTGTCTACTCATGAAACCCAATTCATTTTATGATAGTGATTTAACTGGCTGCATAATTAGATGGTAAGAAAAGACCTTCTGCATCTTAAGTAAACATGATGGGAACCACCACGTTTGTTTATTCATTACATCTACCCAATTCTGGTAGATCAGGGCATGGATGGAGGGGGTCTGGTTGAACAGCTGCAAGAAAATCTTGCTTCTATCTAGGGGAAATCTGGTACTTCGCATCTCACATTTCATCACAATTTTTGCCTCATTTTATCAAGCTACAATTAGAATGGAAAAAGTACACGGTATAGGACCTAGTCACTTGAGGGCCTGCCTGTTGTTGGTAACAATCTAACCAGCCAATTTGATCCTGCCAGATTGGCATCCTATGGGTTACTCTGATTAACAATATCATATATTGGGACCTTGAAAGCACACCTTCTCTGTAAACTGCACCTGCCCTGTGAGAGATTTCCTGAGATCTGGATAGAGCCTCACTTTGCTGCCTTTAGCAAGGAAAAGGGAGACCCCCTTGCTTCAATCCATTAGCCATCTTTTTATCTTTTATTGCTTTTATTATAATTATTTTGTTTGATTGTTTTGAGATAGCATACAAATTTAATATATTATTATTACCCAATAGACTCTTGATATTTCAGCACAATTGAAACTGTTCTCAAATTCAGATTAAGTTAAATTAAGGTTAAGACAACTAAGTACATCTGGCCTAATGAAGAGAAGGATTAGAGGCGACATGATTAACTATCTTCTAGTACACAAGGCTCTGTTCACAGAGATGAGGGGGTTGACTTATTCTCCAAAGCACCGGAGGGCAGGACAGGAAGCAATGGGTGGAAGCTCATCAGAGGGAATTCAAACCTGGAGCTAAGAAGAAATTTTCTGACAGCAATTAACCAATGGAACAACTTGTCTCCCAGAGCTGTGTGTCCTACATCAGTGGAAGTTTTCAAGAAAAGAGTGTAGAACCATTTGTCTGGGACGGTATAATATCTCCTAACTTGAGCAGAGGGTTGGACTAAAAGACTTCCAAGGTCCCTTCCTGTCCTGTAATTTTATGATTCCATATTCTACTATATCAGATCATGAATGGAGCAACAACACAGAAATTGCAACAGGTAGCAGCTATCTAATGACAAAAAAGGATAGAAGAGACCTAATTTGGAAAGGAACAAGGCACAAGCAGAGATACAGATGATAATCAGAAAAGCTAATTTTGGAATTGTCATTATTCCAGGGTTGGAATAATGCACAAATCATTATTCCTGCCAAGAAAAGTTCCTCTTTGGCTGGTGCATTTAGCTATGCCATTTGATGGAAATTCTGGATTATTTGCAAGGTTATTTGCATCTAATTACTTATAAATAATTAAGAGGGGATCTGGCTGCAATCACTAATTCAGGTTGGATGTATCATACTCTGAGCAGAAAGTATTTGGTAATCTCAGTTATCAGAACTAGATTTTGGTGGAAATGTAGTCTATTTTTTTTGGCACAGCTGAAGTGATACTTATTTCCTAAAACAACAATCCCCAACCTTTGTGACTTGGCAGCCTGGCTGGGGAGGAGAGGGAAACTGGGCCATATGAGAGGCGGGCTGGCGCAGACGTCCACAGCTATACTCACACAAGAGAGAAGTCTTTGAGGTGCGGTCTCAGCTCCTTCAGGCTTCTCTATGGCAAAAGCTTTTGCAAAGGATGGAAGGCCTGAAGCAGTGCGAGATCACTCCCCCAAAGCTTTTCATCTATTTGCAAAAGCTTTTGCCATGGAGAAGTCTTTGGGGCTGTGGTCTTGCGCTCCTTCAGACTCACCGAGGCTGCCTGACACTCCAAAAGCAGATTAGGTGTCCTGCACTGGTAGCCTCGGCGAGTCAGCAAAGCTGAGCACGGTATGCTCGTCCCACTCAGCCGCTGCTCTCACCACTCCACTTTGGAGCATCGGGAGCAGGCGACTTGGCAGCCTGGCAGGGGGAGGGGAACCAGTCTGTGACAGTAGCTGGCTGGCACACGCCTCCACTCACACAAGAGAGAAGCCTTTGGGATGCCACTTGCACAAGTGGGGCCGTGTCAATGCTTGTGTGGGCGGGACTGCAAGGGTTGCCGCTTGTGTGAGTAGGGCTACGAGTACTGGCCCCCGCCATTCCTGTGGTTGGGGCTGCATTTACGCCAGCCCACCACTCACGTAGCCCAGCTGCGAATAGGCCACAGCCTGGCAATGGGCCACAGTCTACAGGTTGGGGACCCCTGTTCTAAAACATAATTATTTCTGGTCAGAGTGCTGAAAACAGTATCTTCTCTCCCAAAAGAGATCATTACCAGGGTTTGTTTTAGAAGCAAGGCAGACCCTGTGTAGGAGCCATGCCAAGACATTTGGCCAACAGTTAAAAGGATTCTTATTTCAGCAGACTTTTGAATTATTTTAATTTTGTACTCTACGTGTTGCACTGGTATTAACTCTTGACTATTTAATACTAAACTGTGCATTGTGGTTATGATTTTCTTGCATATATTTATTCTATACAGGAAGCTATTTTGATGGCTCTGGTACTTGAGACAAACAAAAATAAATCAATAAATTGAATGCATTCCATACAGGATCTAGGGTCTATAAGTCAGGTTGCTGCTTTTCTCAAAAAATGTGAGGAAGAACAGAAGCCTGTTTTAACACTGAAAGTCAGTAGGCAGTAGACGCAAAAGGGGCAGCTTTCCAGGGGCCCAAACAGTTCTAGATAGCTAGAATAATCCATCGGTTTTTGAGAAAGGCTTATGAGCCTAGGTACAAGAATCCATTCTGAATTATTCTGCAATGTGAACATACAAAGTCTAAATTGCCTAGGGAGATTTAGAATGATTAGGCAATAATGATTTTTCATTTTTTTGCCAAAATGTTCCTCTTCCTGAACCACTCAGAGTAGTCTGCTCACCATGGACATAGGAAAATATTATTTTTCTGATTATGAATACTGTAGAGTTATTAATACAAATGTATACTTTAAGGAGCCTCCCATTTTGATGAGTCATTTCCAGACTCTTCCCACAAAATAAATAACCTTTAACAAGGCTGAATTGGGCTTTCCTGTCTCCTTATTATTTGTCTCTCTTATTTCCCATACTGATGTTAGATTTTCAAGACAAAGCTCAGCACTGAAAAGCATATATTTTGTGGTGTATGGCAATGTGTCCTGTCTAGTCAAAGCCTCTATCAAACCAAACAATGCTTTTACACATCAAACCTTACTATAATGCGTCATTCACATTTTTCTCCACTCTCCCTCATATTCTTCTTTTATGGGTTCAGAAAATAATCAAACAAACCGAAAAAGCAAAGGCTGTTACAGTTCTTTCTAGCATTCAAATGTGTTGAGTATTTCATGTTTGGCTATAAGTTCTTCCCAACTGCATGATTCATGTATGTATGTATGCATGTATGTATGTAAACAAACAAAAACAAACGGAGGCACTTTATTAAATGAGCAATATTATAAATATGAATAAGCCATTTGCAATGGTATAATTTGGATTATATTCCTTAATTTTATTTTTATATGGTTCAATATTAAAAAAACAGCTTGAAAGCAATGCATATTAAACACCCACTTTGCATTTTCATCTGATAAGTCACTATGTTTTAAATACTCACTCTAAACGCTCTTCTTCTTTTTTGCGCAGATCAAAGTCCCGCTGAACTACTTCCCAGACATGTTTGGCCTCTTCATCTGTTAACCTGGAAAGGTCGAGCTTCTTTCCCATTTTTAGAAAGTAAAACCCCTAAAATTGAAATAAAAGTAAGATAAATGTAATCAAATCGGACATGCCTTCAATTATATTTTGCGATACTTGGGTTTTTTCCAAGGCACATTTAATGTCAGCTCTGCTTGGTTCAGCTTGGCACCTCACAGGCATCCTACCATCTAAGGCTAGAAAGGAGGGGGGACGATGGAAGGGCAATAAAGCTGTGTGTGTACGTCATGGAAATTGGGAAGGGAGAATGACAGGTGATAAAGACCAGAGCAGCCAGACCCAGTTGAAAGGTCAGGCACCTTGAAAAAAATATGCAGATTATCCCCATTTTGTCTCATCGTTCTCAAAATATGCAACTATCACCTTTAGTAAGAAGAACTATTTGCTTTAATCAAATAGAGTCAATGGTCTTTCTTTCCTAAGGAATCAGATTGGGGCAGGTCTGACAAATTTAGATTTTGTTTAAAACTGTTTAGATTTACAGGAAGCATCCATGGTGTTTTCTCTGAATAATGCAGAAACTAGCTTTTATTTAGGATGAGTTAAAGAGAGAACTATCTTCTTTTAGAGCTGCCAAAATCTATGAATGTATAGTTACTTGTAGTGAAAATGGATGGAAAAATGGAAAAAAGATTGTTTTTAGTTCCAGCAATATACAGAATACGTCCTTCTAAAAGAAGTTGATGACATTTTCCAAAAATAAGTTTTAGTTGTCGCTGAGCATTTAAGTAAGTTTTGCCATAATTTTGTTTGTAATATATAAATATAGGTAATTCAGTTAATCAGGAATAACGATCAGGACTAAAGAGCTGAAGAAAAGAGAATGAGCAAAGAGGGAACTGTGGATGGAGAAGATAATCTCCTGAATAGCTATTTTTCTAAGGTGTATATAATGAGAGTTGCTGTTTGCCTTCAGTGAGTGGTTACTTCTAGCAGAGTAAGCAGACACTATGGAAGAAACATAAGGAAGCCAATTTCTAGGGAACAAACTCACTGAGCAAATGAAGAGCTAACAGGATTTTGACAATAAAATTCAGCATGGAAACTCAAGTATGAGATATCTAAGAAATTTCCATTTAAGGTAACAACACAAAAGAGAAAATAACTGGAGGGCACTCTGCAGTTATTATGTATTAAACTTGTGGAACATTTTTCTTCTTATCTTGAAAGAATGAAGTATGTATTTCAGTAAATATAAACCCATTATAGTACTCAAAAAATGAATACAGTAAATATACCTCAGCTATAAATGAGGATAGAGGCCTTTAAGATTGAGATACAAATAGTCCCAGATTTATAACAATGCATTTAGTGACAATTCGAAGTTACAACAGCACTGAAAAAAGTGACTTACGACCGTTGCAGCAACCCATGATCATGTGATCAAAATTCAGGTGTTTGGCAAACGACTCATATTTATGATGGTTGCAGCGTCCCAGACTTATGTGATCACCTTTGTGACCTTCTGACAAGTAAAGTCAATGGGGAAGCCGGATTCACTTAACAATCGTGTTACTAACAATTGCAGTGATTCACTTAACAACTGTTAAGAAAGATCGTAAATTAACAAATGTTTTGCTTAGCAACAGAAATTTTGGGCTCAATTGTGGTCTAAAGTCAAGGATTACCTGTATATGAGGTGACAAAAAAGAGCAAAACAAAGGTACAGTCTCAATGAATTAGAATGAGAAACAGATTCAGAAGAAATTTTACCAACTGGAACTCAAGGAAAGCTTTTAGTTAGTTAAAGAAGAAACAAAGGAGAATAACTAGACCAATGCTGAATGTGAAATTAGATGAGTTGGTGTTACATTCCAGAGGGGAGGGAACTAGAATTTTGATGATCAGTAACAGAATGACAGAGTTGGAAGGAACCTTAAGGTCCTCTAGTCCAGCCCTCTGCTCAAGTAGACCCTATATCTGTGATGGCGAACCTATGGCATGTGTGCCACAGGGGGCATGCGTTGCCATATTGATGGGCACGCGAGCGTTGCCTCAGCTCAGCTGCAGCGCGCATGCATGTGCCGGCCAGCTGATTTTCGGGCCTTTCAGGCCAACTAGAAGTCAGGAAACAGGCTGTTTCCGGCCTCTGGAGGGCTTCTGGGGAGGTGGGGAAGGCCGTTTTTGTCCTCCCCAGGGTCCTAGAAAGCCTACGAAGCCTGGGGAGGATGAAAAATGAGCCTACTGGGCCCACCAGGCCATCGCATGCCAAAAGTGGGGGGAGCGCAGGGGTGTCGCATGCGCATGCACAGGGGCGCATTGAATTATGGGTGTGGGCACGCACATGCGCAACCCCCCCCACTTTTGGCATGCAACGGCAAAAAGATTAGCCATCGCTGCCCTATATCATTCCAGACAAGTGGTTGTCCAGTCTCTTAATGACTTTACTATGACTCTTCTATGAAGAACAGAAATAAATATATGCTGTTATCTGGAAATATGGATCAAGAATATGACAGAATAATTGCAGAGACACCTAGAGTCTATACTTGGAATCTTTTCTGGTTATCTGTTGAAGATCAGGAGGGAAGTTGAAGAAATAAGAGCTCAGATGTCTTCACCCATCCTTCTAGTCCATGGAAGAGGATTGAAAAGGAAAAACAGAATGCTACAGATGAATGATTAGCTACAGAAATGGTACAGAAAGGCAAGATTTCAGTTTCTAGGTCTAAGGCCTGTATTACCAAGTTGATGGATGGATAGTTAGCATATGATGCACTTCTCAGAGATACTGGAGTTAATGAAAACAGTTTTTTCAACTGTGAATGCTGCATGGGATGGAAATTAAACTTCAGATAAGGCCTTGTGAACTAGTAAAAAGAGAAGCTACATAGGATCTATTAAACATTCTATGAAACATTAGTAAGACATGTCTTTTGTCTTTATATAATAATGCTCAGAGTATAGAAAATGCTGAAATAGATAACATGTGTTCTAAATATTTTCCTTCCGGAAAGCCCTCTGCAGCCGATAATAGAGATTATCTATTCTATGCAAGATTATCAGCTGCAGATGCCTTCCGGCAGGCATCTAAAAGCAAAACGGAGGCCAGGGCAATGTGTGCAAGTGGCAGCAAGCAGCCGCAGAAGAAGCGGCTGCAGAAGAAGGCGAGGCAGGTTTCGGGGTGTGTGAGGCCTGGTAAGTAAGGCAGCTCCACCCCCTACATCCACCCCCTAGCTTATTTTTTTACGTGTGCCTCACCTCACCCCCTACACCAACCCAAACAACCCAAATTTAAAATTCCAATGGTTACCCCACCACAGTCACATGATCGGACTTTGTACACTTGGCAACCACATTGCACTTATATCTGTTTCTATCATCATACACAGTCAATGACTGTTTATGATGGTTTTGCAAAAAAATTGCATTTCTGTTTTTCAGGAAAACTGGCCCACAGCTTAACAACTACCACACAAATTCAGTGGTTAAATGGTTAATTCCAGTTTTCTGAATAAAACCAAATAGAAAATACAGACATTTGCTGCTGTTGTCCAATGCTGAAGATCAAAATGATCAGTCCAAAGTGAATCAGGCAAACTCCAAAGCTCTCAGTCAATTTCTTGCATTACATCAATACATTCTCACAGCAAAGGTGAACCAGTTTGGTCTAATGGTTAAGGCACCAGAGTAAAAAGTGAGAGATTGTGAATTCAAGTTCCCCCTTATTATGAAAACCAGGTGGATAACTTGGGGCCAGTCATTCTCTCAGCCCAACTCACCTCACAAGCTTGTTGTTGGAAGGAAAATAGGAGAAGGAAGTTGTGTTGGATATATTTACCACCTTGAATTATTTGTAAAAGTAATAAAGGAAGAATACAAACCATCAAATAAATAATCATTATGACTTGTAATACCGTTGTCCTCAGACAATATACTGTATATCAGGAGTTTGGTCCTAATTTGATGAGCATTTCTGGACCTGAACACTACATGGAGTGAATAATAGCAATTATTTGTCATATAACAGAACTTTCTCCAAAAGAGGAAACTTTCCCTCATTTAATATGTTGCAGATTTTCCATTGCATCTTTTAACACCTGTCAGATTCTAAATGTTCCACAATGATATTCTATTTCTCAGAAGGGATTTAACATTTTGGTCTTGTTTGAAATGTATGGGGCGTGGGGAGATTTAGAAGGAATTTTTAGGGAAAACTAGGAACCTCAAGCTTCCAAACAAAGCAGTAGAGTTCTAACCCCTGGTCTCCTAGGCCACACCCACCCAGGCTCCACAAAAGCAAAAAAACATTGTGCTACATCATGTGATGCGATCCAGTTTGACACCCCTGGCCTAGGGCCTTCCCATCACAGAAGGTAAGAATTAGTTAATAATGGATAAGAGAAGTTATGTCATGGGTCCAAATCTCACAAAACATATTAAATATGATTTTTGGTGGTACATCTGTCATGCAGTATTCAGCAGATTAAAATGTGGGTACTATACCATTATTTGCAGATTCTTGTAATATTAACTCTACACAGTATTCCCAAGAATGGCATTTTAGAGCTTTTATCGGATCATTTTATATACATTGTTTTGACTATCAACTGATATTTTATCCATTCTTTTTAAGGAAAAGATCAATTCAAAGTTTATTTACACACCTGATTGACCTTGGCATCAGATTGGTGTTATATTCATCTTCAATGTTTATTTTCAATGGATCAGCATGCGGAAAGATGGCTTAAATATCCATTTATAAATGGATGTAACAGAAGGAGATCAATGGTCCTCTCTGCTCAGATGCATAATTCAATGCAATGAAACACACAAACTTCACACAAACCTGTCCATTGCCAGGGATTGCCAAGTCATTCTATAACTACAGTGGAAAAGAAGTAGTTATTTAGTCTAGACTCTAGCGTAAGTGAACTACACTTAACCACTTAAATCTTTAACTTGCAATGAGCATCTCTTTTGTCCCAAACTATATATAGAGGCAGTTTCTACACTCACATGAACCATGTTCAGGATAGAGCCTTGCAATGTTTAGTAAAGCACACACATATTGAGACTGTCCCAACTAGGCTGGAGTCTAGGAAACTCTTCATTTTACTCAATTTCTCTGCTAGTCAAAAGCGAATAGAAGAAATCAGTTCATGCCACTGACACTTCAATTCAAAATGCCAAAGATTTCCTCTGTCCAGCTAGGTTATAACAGGTAGCTTGTTATTGATTGCACTGGGATGGGAGACCACGAGAAAATCTAGCAGTTCAGTCACTCAAGAGAAGCCTTTGGGGCTCCACAAGTCAACAAAGAAAAATAAAATCCTCAACACACAGGAAGGCAATGGCAAACCATTTCCATCTTGTTCCCAAGAAAACTACTTGAATCTCTATAGCAAAGTTCCACTTGCAATACATGATTAACACAAAATTTATTGAATTTTAGTAAAATAATTTAAATTAGTGTTGTTATGATAGTTGAAAAGTACTGGATCTACAGGCCATTTGCTCAGACTTATTGGATTTGGACCGCTTTGCAAACACTTATTAGATCTCAGTTTTCTGTTTGCCATTAAGTATTTCTGGCAGGCTAATGTATTTGCAAGATGGGTTTTCTTGTTTAATTTGTAAATAGGCAGGGTGGGCCTGCTGATGGCCTGCCCAAACACTCTGGCCAGTTTTTCAGATAAAGCACTTGAGAAAGATTTGTTTTCATGCTTTGCATTGATTAATCAGGAGATATTAGAAATGGCTGATACAATGAACATTTAGTAATAGTTAATTTATATTTTTCATTTCCGGAAAAGAAAATGAGCAGAAAGACTGTTTCACATGCCACTTTTGATCTCCTGCATACTCTTTGCAATGCCCCCGTTTAGCGGAAATCTACTATGTAAATGGGGGCAATCCTTTTTCTGATCCTAAAATCACAGAACAATGCTGGTTACCAAGTGTAATATTGCAGTTGGTGAGGGGATTTCAGAGTTCGTCTCGGTTCCCGAGGAAAAAGGACACGAAGGGTGTAGGGCCTCTACCTACAAAGGTTCCTTGCCCGCCACCTACCTCCAGTCACAGAGCCTTACCTTCACTCGATCCCCCGCGTCTAGGCTCCTATCCGCTCAACGGACAGTTCTGCTGGGCAAACATCGTTAACAAACAGCATTTTACCTTGACACGGGCCGATTCTCTTTCTTACCTGGTGGTAGTCTCTGTTGGTTGGGTATTGCCCAGACCTCTGTCTCTTTCCTCCTGTAAATCCTGTTAAAACACGTACACAAAAAGTCCCTATCACATGCTTTCCACATTAGACTTCTCCGATCTTCTCTTCTAGCCTGGAGCTCCCCAGAACAAACCTCTAATCGGGCACAGCGATCACATGGTCCGATTAGCACTTGACTCCGCGAGAACTTCCTGCAGAGCTGCCTCTTTCTGCAGAGAGTGCGGCAGGAGGGCCCAGCTCTGCGGTTAATCAGCTGCCCGGCATTGTACGTTTTCCCCCAAATGCCGGTGGGCATAGCTAGCTGGCAAGTCGTTTTGCACAAAACGATTGTGAAGGTTGCAGAGGTTGTATGTATGATCCAAAGGGGACTTTTGCTTAGTGAAAAGAAACAAGGAACATTTTGTTGTTTTACTAGAACTTGAAAAAGCAATACGGGTGAGCCTGCCAAAGGCCATGGGTCATAATGATTACTGAAACCTATTCAGAGACGATGCAGTTCTGAATATAAATTGGTGGAACAAAGCAACAGAGGAGACTAGTCCTTCATGCCCTGCTTCAGTTTTTGGAAGTATCCAATTGTCCCACATTGGAAACAGGATGCTAGATCAGATGAATCCTGGACTTTTCTTTGCACCAAGTTCTGTCCTTAAAATATAAATGCAGCAAGGCAACTAAAGCCAGTTGCCAGATTGTTCCCACGCAAGTGACACATTGCACAGGTTTCTTTGGATGTAAAGGTATGGAAAATTATCTTCCCCAATAATATTCTGCAACATTCTTTTGAATAAGTAAATGTGTGCAGACATTGCATTGATTTATCTTTAGAATGAAATCAGATCCTGCACTTCAAATCAGGAGGGAACAGGAAATTCACAATACTTTGAACTGATTATTCCTTAGGTCTTTTGAAGAGTCAAGACAGAGAAGCAGAGGACTTTTAAATTAGTTTTTTTTTCCTTTTAAAATGTGCTTGGGGCTGAGCAACAGAAGAACAAACTTTTATTTATAGTATTCATTGCTGTAAGCAAAAGAATGTGAAATTCAGTGTCTGTAAGCTGTGGGCTACCTTGACAATAGTATTTCTTCTTTCTTTATCCATCAAACCTATTTGCCTCCTTGATCAAGTGCAACATACAAATTGACTTCATAATTGGAATGCCTTCATGCTAGTAGCATTTGGCTTCAAAAGAGTAAGTTCTGTGTAGGTAGTACACTGAATTTCTTTAATATCACTCTCGTATTCATTGTGCAAAGCTTGTTTGGAACGTATTAATACAGATACAGTATATGCAACATGGAGTGTTGTAAAACAGTTGGTTTTTAGTTAATTCTTCAGTCACAAACAACAACGCTGAGCCAGCCTATATAAATATATCAAGAAGGAGGCCCCCAAGGGCATCTGGTTTAATCCCCTGCTCAGTACAGAAATCTTAAGAGATGAGCACCTACTGAGACCAGTTTTGGCTGGAAATTCTCCACTGAGAGAGTTTAGCAGTTTTTACATCATTTGTTTGGCCAAATGACTCAGTATCAAGAGGCATGTTCAGTTAAATTAAACTTCCTGTAACCTGAGCCTGTAAGACTTGTTCTTGACTTCTAGGTACAGAAGGCAAATAGGATTACATCTCTGTAGTACTTCTTCAGATAATATAGAGTGATGGAATGGTTATTTTAATCTTTTCTCCTCCATATTAAACCTGCTCTGTACCTTCACCCTTTCCTCTTAACAGTGTTTTATATAATGTAATAGTAGAATATTTTCATTTACTTATTTTTAAATTAAGCCTTTATTTTTCACCTAAGAGAGATGATAGCTAGTTATTAGGTGAGCAGCACTCCATTCAGTAGAGGTTAGGTATATTACAATCAACCTATTGAATACCACCCTCTTAACCAGTCACTCATTTCCCTTCTCACATCATTCTGTTGGAAGAAATATATTCATCTGGGTTCAGTTCCAACTGGGAAAAAAGACATTGGAAACATGGAGATTGCTTGGAAAGATGGTTTAATGGTGGACAGGACTACGTGGTTTGAGGTCCTGGGCAAAAAGAGCACATGGAGTGGAGAGAGGGATATATTTATACACTCTTTTGGGCCCTGCCTTAGAGTTTCCTGTTCCTGTACAAGAAATGTATCCCATTGGCTGTCAGACTCCCAGGGAGCGGGGGTCTTAGCTAACTTTGTAGGCTGTCTGTGTCCCAGACCTGGTTGAATCTTGCTGGGTGATGATGTAATGAAGGGGCTTTGGGCAATTCCTATTATAGCTTAATGGCTTTGTCCTAGTTTGGATCTTGAGTGAGGGCTAATCCTATCATGTCCCAAGGGCCATAACTTTTGTGTTGTAGATACACTGGCCCAGCCTTTGTCATGTAGATAGGTTGGCACCAAAATATCTGCTGGTGGGGGAGTAGGGAGTTGAGGCTCTGAGTTTGTCTTTAGAAACATGTTTCTCCTTTAGGGAAAATATAATATTCTGTCTTTTTAATATTTTCTAGAATATTTCATTTTCCTAGGAGAGGGGTGGATGCTAACTTCATACAATCCCTCCTTTTTGCCAAAATATGTGGGTGAAATACACATTATTGGCAAAAGCTTAAAAATTGATCAAACCAGGGAGACTTGATGGGTGCTTTTAATTTTTCTGGTGCAAAAGGGAAGGCATTGATAGAGGCAGCAGAAAAGGATTCCTTCAGTGGCTCCCAAAAGGAGAGCTTTCAACCATAAATGTCTGGCAGCCAGGGCAAAAGTTCTGGAAAGAAATTTACAGTATCCAATTTTCTATGTCAATTATTTTCAGAGGTCAGATATCACTTTCTGTGAGCTTCAAGTCAGGTTTCAAGCAAGCACAAGTCCCAAAATTCTTCACAACCAAACTTTAAATTACAGGCTGTCCATTTCCAAGGGTTGGTTACTGAACCTGCCTTAGCTCTTACTTTAGTGCATCCAGGATTTGTGAGTCCAAACTAATGAGACTACCAGTGCAACATATCCTCCTTTACTGGGCAGATAGGCAGCATTATTTGTGAGTCACAGTCAGGGCTTGGGTTTTGGAGATCTCTTTTCTGCTATCTCTTCAAGTGAGAGAATTACCTGAGGGGATGCCCCTCCCCTATGGAATTAGCAGGGAGATATGACTGCTTGGGCCTTAGTGTCATAGAGTAAAAACCAACCTAGGAGAAGCTTTGTGTGGAGGTAGGTGAAGGTGATAACCTCAGTCTAATTCCGAATGGTGTGTACTTGTGTATGCAGCAACTTCTAAAATACAGGCAATACAGACATTCTGGACAAATTTCCCTCCCACCAGATAGAACTCTAAGGTGTTCAGAACTTGCTGTGTCAACCACTCCCAAGGTCCATTCCTACATGAATTAATTTAACTGATCAGTTACAATTGTGAATGAAGCAAAGAAACAAAACCTTA
>JANHFK010010751.1:221635-232669 GCA_036250565.1 Sibynophis collaris | reverse complement strand
AATTATGTGTGTAAAAGCTGGGGAGGAAGATAATGAGCTCAGTAATATGACAAACAGCTTCAAGGATGAGGGTACAAGTTCAGAAAGTAGTCATAAAGACCTCAAGGGAAAAGAATTCAAGGCCTGCTTGGGTTGATATTAGTTGAAAAAGGAGAGGGGGGAAGTGAGTGAGTGAGTGGGAGAGAGAGAGAGAGATGATTTTCTGGATAGTCTCAGAAAGAAGAGAAAAAGTTGAGTTGCGGAGCAACTGACTATAAAACAACAAAGCAAATTGCAAGGGTTTGCTCAAGAAGAAGAAACGGTTACAGCAGGAGGATGCAGAGAAAACCCCAGAGGAAGAAAGAAAAGGAGACTCAGCCCAGAAAAGGCAGCCAAGGGAACTGCCCAAGCAAGGAAAGAAACCCTTCTGGCTGTAGGAAAAAACGACAAGTGCAAACTAGAAAGCGCAGTGAAAAGTTGGGGTTAGAAAAAGGCTGAATGAGAGAAAGGAAAGAAATGCTGCTAAGGAGAACATCATCTTGCCTTGACTAGTTGTAGGCAAAATTCTGATAGACTGAAGCTGCCTAAAGTCTGTGTAACCTCAAGGATTCTTTCTGTTGTTTTCTTTGCAACTAAATCAGAAGTCTTCCAGTCCTCTCAACGAGTATCAGTGAAGCAAAATTAGGGGTCAAAATTTCCCAATTCAGAAACCTCTTGAACCTGCCAGTGCAAAGAATTATATCACATGCCAAATTTCACTGCCTTAAGAAATTGACCCTGGAAGAGGGATTTATTTGCAACTGGAGTTTATTATCCAGTCCACAGTTTGTTTGTTTTTTAACTGCTTTTCTCATTCCCATGCCATCCACATTTCTTCTGTGACAGTGTGTCTCCCTGCACCTTATATTTGGCCTCTGCTCTCCTTGGCCACCTCCTTTTTTGAAAAAACACTTTCCTGACTAATTCTTTTTCTTCTGATTTCTGTCTGTGTTCCCAACTATTTTCTTTCCCAACTATTATCCTGCAGCACTCTGGCAGCCAAAATGGAGTGGGGTGGCACGTGTGTCCCCCTGCCCCGTTTTGAGCCTGGATGGCCTCCTGCACCACCCTGGCAGCCAAAATGGGCTTGTGGAGGCTGCCCGCACCCCCTGTGCTCCATTCTGGGCCTGGATTGCCTGCTGCACCACCATGGCAGCCAAAATGGGGTGCGGGGAGGCTGCTCGTGGCCCTCTGGTGCCCCATTTTGGTTAGCAGATGCACCATGGGCCAGTCTTTTGCAGGCGGGATCTTAGCACGCTGCGGGCCAGATCCAGCCCGCGGACCTTGAGTTTGACACCCCTGTTCTAGTGTCTCAATATCCTTTCTATATTGTGGTGACCAAAACTGGATGCAGTATTCTAGGTTTGGTTTTACTAAGGCTTTATAGAATGGTATTAATACCTCATGTGATGTTGATTGAATCCCTCTGTTAATGCAATTTAGGATTGCATTGCGTTTTTTGACTGCTACCACACAGTGTTGACTCATATTTAATTGGTTGGCCACTAAGAGCTCCAAGATCCCTCACACATACTTTGGGTTTTTTTTGTCCAAGTTCATTCAATATGTGGTTGTTGCAGGTTTTTAATATACAAAAAATTCATAGTGATTTATTCATTTTATTTAATTCATTTGTATTTTAATACTGGAATTCTAAGGAGGTATTACGGTGTTGTTTACTTCAAATTTAGCCAATTCCCCAGTTAATTAGCATTATGTGTAAATCATGCAACTCTGATCACATCCTTCAATGAAAATATTTTTTCCTTCATCATCTCATTAAGGCCTTCATATTAGTTAAGTGTAAGATCCCATACCGTGTTATTTATCAGCCATGGAGATTCAAAATGAATTAGTGTAAAATAAAGAGAAACTTTGAATTATATTCTTATTAACCAGAAGCCAACTATAAGCAAAAAGAAAGTAGCATTTCATGAAATTGGAACCCACTATGTTTTTTAAATACCTTCTGGTCATAGTAGAATAATGTTAGAACTGTGAACATTATATAAGTATTGTCAAATTAAACTCAGTGATACTCATTTGCTTGTGTAAAGAAGCTAAAACATTGCTATAAATTGAAATGATGAGCATTATAATAGTATGAATAATCTTACATACCCATCTGCAAATACCTGTCATATGTTTTTTTAGACTTATTGAATTAGAGATAGCAATCATTTTAGCCAAGGACAGTACTCCATACTTTTTAAATAGGAAAAAGGTTTTAATGACAGAGTGACAACTGATATACTTATGTATGTGTAGGTGGGTGCATGTGTGCATGTAGGAAAAAATATAATACCCATGAGTAAACCAGGATTTTCTTGAATTGGATGAGTTAAATTATGTTAGAAATTTTAGGAGGCTTACAGTTTTTTAAAATTATTATTATTATTATTACTACAAAACAAGTTGAAAACTATGTTTTGGGTTTTTAGTAGCCGCCTCCCCCAAAAGCAATCTTAATGTTTCACCTCTAATCTCTGCATCATTAGAGAAATGAATTTTATTATTCATAATATGCTTTTAACTAGATGACCCTCAAGAATGATTTAAAATAATACAATGATATATAACCCAAATCCTTTTCATCCAATAAGATTGACTGAATTACAACAAATAAAAGAGATGTGAAAAATAAATGATTGCTAATTTAAACAAACCTTCAAGATTAAAGTAATGGTGACAACCGTTGGGTGCCTAGTGAATATGGGATAAAGGTGGAGAATCTATGGAGCAATGGAGAATACAGCAGTGGAATCTTCAGTGTAATATTAGGAATAGATCCAGAAACCTGAACAAATGAGGACATATTTAATTAACTTGAAAGAGCAGGGATGAATAATATGAAAAGATATTTATGATCTGAATCAAATGCCTAGTTTTCCCTTTTTAGGGACATTCAGGGGAACCTGGCCAAAGAGGTCAGAAAGGAGAGAGTGGATATCCAGGACCACCTGTAAGTTTTTGCTATGCTGGTTATTGCTTTAGTAACTACCTCACATGCTCCCTATTTGTCTTCAGTTGTAAAGTTAAAATAAAATCCATTCTCTTAAATAAACTCATAAGAACCACAAAAATTGAGATGTGACTTTATTTAATATGTTTACTCTGCACATTCTTGACTTGCTTGCATCATTTAAAAGTATTCTAGATTGTACATAGATTAAGTAAAATTATAGGAACTGATAACAGTTACTGAACTGATTATGGTTAGTTTATGTGGGAATTCTGCCATGAGCTTGTTCAGAATACCAATGTACTGCCTACATCTTTTTCAACAACACTTACAATAGCTAAAGACCTACATTTTACTGAGCTACTATAAGAGAAAGTGCAGCTGTGACAATTCAAAAGTTATAAAGTTTGAACCTTCACTTTGGATTTTGAGATAAAAACTTTGTAAATATTTCAGGTTTTGCATTATGTTTTCCACATTTTGTTAAGGAGGATACTTTTTAAAAATTGCTCAGTGAGCTTCAGCTATATAGAAATGTAGATGTAGAAATATAACGTAGTGTAGATAAATGTAATATATCAATGTTTATAATGTACATTAAAAGTAGAAACCTATTATAGTAAACCAGCAAGATTTTGTCTTCCCCTGTGTTGGGATGCATAGAGATAAGGAACAGATAACAAGAGCAAGAGCACTTGGACTTCTGCACCTAAGCTTTTTTTCTGCCATAAGTTTTCCATGTTTCTGAGTTTTTATCTGAATTCATTATATCCACTAGACATGGCAAGATATCCCAATCTGTAAAATGAAAGAGGAGGTATCCTTAAAAAAACAACAACCATGCAGGAGAGCCCTTAAATTTGTAGTGCTCAATTTCCACTAAGGAGATGTGAGAGTGAAACTGGCTGAAACTGGATGCACAGTATTATTTTGAAAGAAAGCTCTACTTGTTCCATGAGTGGCTTCCTTCTGGGTCAGCCTGCACAGAATCAGGCTCTAAGACTGGCTTTTTGTGCTCTTGGCAACTCACAGACAAGACTTTCTCCCCCAATCTCTGGACTTTGTTCTCCCGTATGATTAATTAAGTGTCTGAACTTGTCATAAACAAACACAGTTAAATTTATTCACAGTAAATTATATCTACATTTTTAAAAATCTTTTCTTTCAGGGATTTATGGGTAGCAAAGGAGAGTCTAGAGATGTAAGTCAACCATTAATTTATGGTACCAGATCTTTTGTATTTCTTCATGCTGGAAACATTTTTTCATTCTCTCTCTCTGTCTTTTTACTTTAAAGCACTGCACGCTTATACGCAACATCAAAGATAAATGCCGTAAGTCTATTTCTTTTGGCCCTAGTCTTGATGTAGTTCGCTTTTTGGTATAGATTATAAAGTAATTTCTTTCTTTTCCTTTTTTCTCTGTTGTTATTATTATTCGCAGCTTGCTGTTATGGTAAGTTCATTTTAAATTACTCAGTCTCTGGAGTCAGATGTAAAACCGACATACACAACTTCTTTGAAAGACAAGCATTGAATTATTCACTGGTAAACTCTGTCCCTTCCTTGGGGGGGGGGCTGTAGAGCTAATACCCTTTTTCTCATAATACTTGTTTCTTAATGTCCCCGGTTTCTCCAGGTCCAAAAGAATGTCCTGTTTATCCAACTGAATTGGCCTTTGCTCTTGATACTGC
The DNA here is from genome assembly GCA_036250565.1 of Sibynophis collaris. NCBI lineage: Eukaryota > Metazoa > Chordata > Lepidosauria > Squamata > Sibynophiidae > Sibynophis > Sibynophis collaris. The sequence continues at coordinate 227,997 of JANHFK010010751.1, read as the reverse complement.
TGCTGGTGGAAATGCAGACACTTTCAATAGAATGAAGGACACAGTAGTGTCAATTGTTAACAATATCACAATTGCAGAAAGCAACTGCCCCAGAGGTGCCCGAGTAGCACTGGTTACATACAACAGTGAAGTTACCACTGAGATACGCTTTGCTGACTCCAGAAAGAAGAAGGAGTTGGTAAAACAAATCAAGGACCTCCAATTTGTTCAGACATCCAAACAACGTAGCTTAGAAACAGCCATGGGATTTATGGCCAGGAATACTTTCAAGCGTGCACGTAGCGGCTTCCTTATGAGGAAAGTGGCTGTGTTCTTCACCAACGGGCCAACAAAAGCATCTCCACAGTTGAATGAAGCAGTACTAAGACTCTACATTGCTGGAGTTGTACCTGTATTCCTTACAAACAGAGAGGACAGGGTCCTTACCGACGCATTACAGGTCTGCTTCCTTTTGTTTTTCTTCCCCTTGCACAGTCTTTCCAGAAATTAATCAATCAACCAACCACCCAACCAACCAATCAATCAATCAATCATTGTTATAGAATCCAGTCAGTCACTTCTGTCTTTCGGGAGCACTCAACAAAATGGCTTAATTTTGTTATTTTTTTATATTGATTACTGTCCCTAGATCATACAATATTTTGGATTTGAAAAGGAAAAGGTTGCTTCGGAGTGTTTGTGGCCATGTGCAGAGCACTTGTGGCCACTCCCTAAAACAAATGCATCTTTTCCACAGATTATGCTACAGCTGTGAGCAACAACCATTTAATCCTGGGAAAAGATGCTGCTGCATAGGGAGTTCATATGTGAATGAATCAAACTTATATCTGTCAGCCTAAATGTTTTGTGGTTTATCAGCCCGTAGATAGGCGAAGTCTTAAAAGCAGCAGGCAGTATGGATGATTTTGTAATATAGTTCTTTTTTCCAAGAAATGCCTACAAAACTTCCCTCACAGGTGTTCTCTGAGCACGGTAAAATAAAAAAATCAAAATGGCAGCCATAGTTGTGCAATTGAAGTTCTGCACTGTTGTGACCACCACCCTTGGTTTTTTTTAATCATATGTTGTGGACATCCATACCATCCCTTACGACCATCCATAACAGGAAATTGACTGTCTTCAGAAAGGAGTGGGGGCTGCCAATTACTGTGGCAACGCTCTGTTTTTGTTTGTTAGTTTCCTAAGTTCAAAATAATAATTTGACTCCAGAGATCTATTGTATACTTGTTATTCTATGTATTCAGTGGAACTTACTTCTTCCTCCTGTATCTGTTTGTAGTATTAAAAAACCCACAGTCCTAAAGATTAAGAAAAAGCATATCATGTGGTGGTGGGGAATACCCTGAGGATGGGGAAGTTGGCAGAAATGACTGTCTATCCAAGCCGGAGCATCTGGCTTCTGATCATGTAAACAATTCTTTGGTTATAAGCCATAAAGTCCATTAATAGTGTATGGCTGCTTCTTTACCAGCTGAAGCTGTCAAATCAGTATATACTGTGGATGAAAGAAGAGACTAAGGAGATGGCAATTATGTCATTGTTTTGAAAAAGATTGCCTTGCACTCAGATTAATTAAAACATATGAAAACTTCTTTGTTAGAATACTGTGTGGCAATGTTTATTTTTGAAACTATCCTTAAAAGGATTAAAAGGAAAATTCTCAGACAATGGCAGAAAATCTCCATAGAACAGTAATTTGCTGAAATAGTTTCCTAATTTGAATAGCATCAAGATAAGTACCCTGGGATGGTATCCCAGTTAAAATTGTCCTACACAGTATGTTCATTTCATAGTGCAGTCACATTAATTGGATTTGAGAATTCGTGCATGATGCAGTTTTTAAGATGTCATTGTTGACATCCCTCCCTTTCACATTTTCTCCTACCTCTTCTACTAGAGCTCAAGATAACAATATAATAATTCCTTCTCCATTTTATGATCACAATAGTTTTAGAAACTAGTTGGGTTTGTACTTAATTCAAAGCCACTTCATGAGTTTTGTGGTTAAGTATTATACTGTTAGTTTTTCACATCACCTTTTTTTGTGAATAAGTTAATATGGGTGGTGGATAAGCCAAGAAGCTGCAGTTGAGATTTCATTTTCAGTTTAGGCCTACATGTTGTGAGTCCTACCTCCAGATGTTCTGGAGGTAAAGTAGGAGATAAAGAATGGACGAACTGTTCGTTGCATGAAGTCTGAATTGGGCCTTATGGCCAACTGCACTTTCATGTTGAATCCTTCTCTCAATGATGCAGAAAGGTAGGCTTTGAATCTAAAAGATAAATATACAGAACAATTTACAGAAATGTACTGAGATCTGTATCTATGTTCAACTGGAATTAAGAAAATTCCTTTCTTGATATATTTTAGAGACCCTGGACAAACTAACAAGCTGTTTCCAGAATTCCATTGACTGCATGTTTCTCTTCTTGTTTTCAGATAAACAACACTGGTGGACAGGCTTTAGCTTTTACTGGTGGCACTGCTCAACTGGCTGCAACTATTAGGAAAGTGTTCACATGCCATATTTGTTTAGGTAAAATATATTATATTTATTTTACTTGAGATATTTGTGTATTATGACAAAATCAATTTGTAACCAGTCTGCTTGAGGATTTTTGACAAATTAGAGGGAACCAAAGAAATTTGAGAGGGTTTTTTGTTTGTTTTAAGCTCTAAAGGCTGTGTTGCAGGACCATGGATGGACCTGCCTTCTTTTCAATTTTGGACTAGGTCAGAATGCCTTATGAGGTCATGGTCACAAACCATGGTTCCAAACCATTCCGGAACCAGCAGTTCAGTCTGAGCAGCCTTCAAGAATCTTGTGAACAATTGTATTTGTTTTTTGATTAATGCTTCCTCTGTTTCTAATAATGCTGTTCAAGGGACATTTTGTTTTTTACATTTCTCTTCTCATGCTCATTTACTACTGGTGTTGCTTTGGTAGTGATGAAATCCAAATGAAATTTAAATCTATAATTAGCCTTGTTAAAGCAATGCTACAATTTGCTCATAATGCAGTCATTCAGTTGCCACATGCAATGGTTCCCATTGTAGTGGAAAATTTTGTGGTGGAAAATTTTAATGGCCAGTTAAGGATTTTTAGAATCACTCTAAACAAATCTCTAAATAAAGCATTTTTAAATGCATAATTGGAAAGTACTACCAATTATGCTTTGGTTTTTGGTAAATGCTTCGTTTTTTTGGCACAATTGAAGATTTGTATATATTTTTTGTCCAACTGAAGGACAAAAAAGGGCACTGCAAATATTAATTATATAACAATTATATATTTATTTGTCTAGATGTATGTGATCCTGATCCCAGCTGTGGTATCCAGAGGGGTAGCTTTGGCAGAGACAGACGGGCAGCTCCTACAGATGTTGACATTGATATAGCATTCATCCTGGATAGCTCTGAGAGTACCACTCAAATGCAGTTCAAAGAAATTAAGAGCTACATTTCATATATTGTAAACCAACTGGAAACTAGTTCTGATCCCAAGGTATCTCAACATCATGCCAGGGTTGCCATTGTCCAACATGCTCCCTTTGAGTTTCAATCAAACTCAAGCATATCTCCTGTCAAAGTTGAATTGTCACTCACAGATTATGGCCCAAGGGACAAATTAATAGATTTCATTCAGAACCAAATGTCACAACTATATGGAACACGGGCTGTGGCAACTGCAGTAGACTATACAATGAGGCATATTTTTGAGAGTGCACCAAATCCCAGAGATCACAAAGTCATTGTTTTGATGATGACAGGAGGCATTGAAAAGGAAGAACTTGAACACCTTCAAAAAGTTATTGTAGAAGCTAAATGTAAAGGATATTTTTTGGTCATTATTGGCATTGGTAGGAATATTAATATTCCAAGTATCTACAGCTTGGCAAGTGAGCCTAATGATGTCTTCTTCAAATATGCTGATAAGGCATCAGAACTTCATGAAGAACCATTGCTACGTTTTGGAAGCCTCTTGCCATCCTTCATCAACAGTAAGTAGATGCTTAATATGTCAGTGAAAGGTTAGAAGTGTTAGACCGAAGAGAACCTGAACCTGGGAGGGGAAACTTCCTTTTATAGTTTAGGGTGCAAGAGTTACAGTCAAAGAATAATGTTGCAAAATAAACCTAAAGCCATATATTTGACTAAGTACTTCAGTCAGTGTTTGCTGCCTGCCTGTCCACCCATCTATCCATCCAGCCAGCCAGCCAGCCAGCCAGCCAGCCATCCAGCCATCCATCCACCAAACTTAGAAACTATCCAGTTCCCTCACAGAGGAAATCTGGGTGGAATACAAAATATTAAACCATAAAAACTATATATAAAGTTTAAAAAGAGGCAAAGATAGTTAACATTCAATGTTTAAAATGAATTAAAAGATGTGGGGCGGGGCTTTAGGGCAATAAGCAGCCCCATAGCTGTGTGTTCCTCTGTGAGCCCCAAGCAAAACAGCAGAGCCTGAAACATGGCAGGTTTGGATAGGATTAAATTACATAGATCTAATTAGTCTGAGCCTGGCTAGTCTAGAGAAGAGAAGGATCAGGGGAGACATGATAGCAGTGTTCCAATATTTGAGGGGCTGCCACAGAGAGGAGGGGGTCAAGCTGTTTTCCATAGCACCTAAGGGCCAGACAAGGAATAATGGATGGAAATTGACCATGGAGAGATTCAACCTAGAAATAAGGAGGAACTTTCTGCAGTGAGAACAATCAACCAATGGAACAGCTAGTGACCTTTATATATATATAAAGGAATGGAGCTCAAGTACATTTATTCATATTTTATTTTATGTAACACTGCAGATTCTAGAGTACCTAGAATATCAATGATGTTCTCTCAATACACAGCTACCAGTATTATAGCTAAACTGGAATCCTGTACTTATGATGGGTAATTGCATTTGAAGCATTGATCAACTATGGAGTGGGGTGGGGTGAATATGATTTTTAAGAAATCTCATCAGAAAATCGACTGACTGTGAGAAAATGTTCTGCATGTAAAAGCTTGTTCAGATTGCTAGCAAATAGCTTGAAATGAAAAACAATAATTGCAGCCAGCTTTTTCCTTATTCCTATTTATTCTAAAAGGGCTAAATATTTGCATAATTGAGAAGGTAAATTTGATAGCAGAATAAACATTTCAACCGAACTTTTAAGCCATTAAACAGATTAAGCTGAAAATATATATAACGTGTACTAGTAGGATTGATGAGTGTTATTATACCAGTTTTAGCCAGAAAACATTGAAAAGTTATGTGACTTAATGAGAAATCAAGCAACAACTGAGAATGTGTTTCTAAAATCTTATTTTCATTCTGGTTATAGGTAGTGCTCCTGATAAGTGGAGAATGAGAGCTTGATCAAAGTTGCTTTTCCATGATCCAATTTATCTCCTCCCTGCAATGTTGTTATTTGCACCATTACAAAGATCTTTTTTTTCCACTCAATTGTGCTAACAATTATTTTATGATTCCAGTTGCTCTGTCTTCTTCCTTTTATACTTTATGTATTCTATTTACTTTACACTCATATGTGAGATATATAAATAAAATTCAGACATACTGTACATACATGCTACAATGAGGCTATTATAAAAGTTGATTGTCTTCTGTTAATATAGTATGTCTTTATTCATATGCATATCTTATAATTGCAATATGTTATAACTAAAATGAGATTTAAATATTGGTTATGGAAGTCTTGAGAGTCTAACCTGTTATTTCAAAATCCTTATAGCTTGTTTCAAATAGTGATGAAAGAAATGATGCAGTGGACTTCAGATCAATTATTTCTGGGGCTGTCACAGAATAGACTTTGCTTCTGATACAAACAATTTAGATGATATGCACTGTTGCAATTCAAAACATACCTAAATTGAAATATAGCATGGAGGTAGATAGGATATTTATTGCTAAACACTAAACCTATGCACTCATATAGCTCAGTTCCTAAGGTGCCTAAGTTTAGGCAAGAAAAACCAAATGCACAGGTATAGTATAGATCCGTGATGGTGAACCTATGACATGTGTGCCACAGCTGGCACATGGAGCCCTTTCTGCAGTCACGTGAGCCATCGCCCAGCTCAGTTCCACTGTGCATACTTGTGCGTCTCTGCTAGCCAGCTGATTTTCAGGAGGTGCATGTGGGAGATGCATGTGAATGTGTGGGGTAATTTGTGCATGTTGAGGCAGGGGTCATGCATGCATGCATGGGCCGGGGGGACAGGAGGCTGCAGGGCGGTCTACTAGGCCCAAAACAGGGCATGGGGGGGCTGTGGTGTGCCCCCCATGGGCTGTTTTTGTCCCAGGAGAGTGTAGGGAGCTACTACACTGAAAATGGGGGCAAGGGGTCAC
>JANHFK010010751.1:177435-191024 GCA_036250565.1 Sibynophis collaris | reverse complement strand
AAAAATTTCTCCACGGACCACCAACATTTTCCCAGGGACCACCAGTGGTCCCCGGACCACTGGTTGGTGACCACTGGGCTGTAGAGAGTGAGGGATACATTAGGTGGGGTTACCAGGGCCACGGCAAAGGGACTGGGACAGAGGGGCCGTGGGCGATGTGCCAGGACAAAAGGCTGGGGGAGAGCCAGCCGAGGAGAAAGGTTTGTGGCTAGTAACGCAGAGGTAAAACCCTCAAGGAGAAACAGGCAAGACGAAGGGTTCGAGCCGAAAAGTCCTAGACCCCTTGCACCTCTATAACTGTCTGGTTTGGCACAGCAACTAAACAGGACAGACACAGACTTCAAGGAATAGTTAAAACTGCAGAAAAAATACTTGCAACTAGCTTGCCTTCATACTACATGAGCCAAACAGAGGGCTGTGAAAATAGCTATAGACCAGTAGTGGGTTCCTACCGGTTCTGTCCAGTTCCTAGAACCAGTAGTAATGGCGGCAGGAGGCTCTGCCCACCCACCTGGATGTTAATACCGACGCTGTTTTTTCAGACACAAACTATGAAAACATTAATTTTTTACTTTCAAAAATATAAAGTAAAATATTTTGAAGGAACTCTTTTTTATGTTTTTTCCACAATTCAAGCAGTAGATTACCAAAGGGATTTGCAACTTAAAAGTCTTTTCTCTCACAATAATAAACTCAAAACACCACCCAAATGTGTTTTTTTTAAATCTAAGGTATCATATTACTAAAGGAGGCCATCAAAGAACACAATGATTGAACTCCATAAAGTCAACACCAGCTGGAGCATAAAACAACTGAAGGAAGCCACACATGATTGGAAAATGAGGAGACAGCTTGTCCATATAATAATTGAGGATCAGACAGGTGGAACAGGCAGTATCATGATGAAGATATTATATGAATGACATGAAAATAAAGTTCTTTAGCACAGAAACAAACCTTTTTTGAAAGCCATAAACTACGTGCAGCAGAGTTGGTCTCACTCAAGTAAATGCCGACATGTTGCTCCTAATAAATAACTGGTTTTCTTTTGAAACTTGGCTCAAGTCTTATGAGTTAATTAGGGCATCTGTTGGAACCTTGATACATAAATTATTCCAAAACAGAATCAAATCATTAAGCCCCATATTGTTTATGCTAGTAAGAAACATCTATTTGAATTCTTCATACTCTAAGAGTTAATGGTATTGAATGGTATTTTTCCTGAAATTTATCTGTTTTTGGAAATATGTCGGGTTATGTAAGTTTCATGTTCTCATAGTGATCTTGAACTTCTTTAGGATCTCTTTTTCCTTTATAAAAGTGATGTCTAGGTCTGACATTGCTTTGCACCCTCTTAGATAATTTTATTTTGATAATACTTGACCTGTTATTTCAGGATAAATCTCAGGTTCTTGTGCTGATTGTTTGCTCCTATCACGTTTTTAATGTTTATACTTTGCGCAATCCATATTTGCTTTAATTGCTGATTATAATCTTCATTTCAAAATGCCACACTTCATAGTTCTATATTTTTTTGCTGGATTTTCCAGCACACAATAGAATTAATAATGGCTTATTAAAATACAGTCTAAACCCCAACATGGACATTGAACAAAAACTATAATAAAACTTTCTATACATTAAAAAGCAATATTGAAATGATTAATAATTGTGCAAGCTACAATTATCTCTATTTTATAGGGTAGAATCAATTATCTCTATTTTATAGAGTAGAATCAATAACTATTATAATCATTACCATCATCATTGGAATAATAGAAGCTGGAATTTGGGAAAGGATATTATAGTATGTGTAATAGCAGGAAAGCATTAAATTGCATTTTTTGATTGCTTTGTTTCTGTAATGTTGCTCAAAAGATGAGATGGAGAAAACATTGCAATTACATACTTCTGGTGCAATATAATATGATAATGTTTTTGCAGCCATTGGAGTATTTAATTTCATCCTAAAACCAAAGTAGATATGCAGCCTTAGAATAGGAGATTTGAACTGGATTTTTTCCTCTAATTGACCTGCTGTTCCAGATGTGGTGGTATAGAAGTGGTAGTGGTTGCTAAAGAGTGGGCAATAGTTTCAGAAGCCTGTCTACTAACACTTCTTCCCACCTTAGAATTATGCAAACTTTATTCCATATTTTTCCTTCCTTTGAATAACCTTTAAGTCATTTTTTAAATTTTATTTATACTTCAGTGCAAAATATTATTTTTCCATTCTTGTTTAGGTTCTTAGTACATAAGTGGGAGATGAGAATGAAATCCCAAGACTGTGGCTTAGACTGGGAAGTAAATAATTATTCCAGAAGAAGGATGTGGCCAACAACTTTCTGATTGTTGCCAGAAAATGTTATGGAACTTCATGATGTAATCAGATTTCTAATGTATCCAATAGATTAACTGCATTTCAAGGCAATATGGTAACCTGAAAGATACAAGGTAAAAGTGAGTTTGGAGTGTATGAAATAATAGAGAAAGAATGTGGGATTCCATCCTTTCCAAAAATATTTAGAATTCAAGGTCATCATTTGAAGATAAATGATGGAAGGTTCAAGATAGATAAACTACCCAGTCTTTTGAAAGGGGGACCATAATAAATGTAATTGCTACTACTAATGTTTACAATTTTTCATTGTTCATTCATTTTTCAATCCATTAATTCCAGGCAAAAACCCCAAGACAAGTAATCAAACAATGAAGTAGACAGTGATGGGAAGAAAAAAAAACCAGATACAAAGCATATCTAGGATCAGTCATAAATGACTCAAATGCCAATACATTAATGCTCAAAGTTTACAGAACAAACAGGGTGAACTTGAAGTATTAGTACTCGAGGGCAGGTATGATATAGTTTCCGTTACTGAAAATTGGTGGGTTGATACTCATAACTGAAATATACTGATGGAAGGATACAAACTATTCAAAAGAAACAGATCTAACAAAAGAGGAGGTGGAATTGCATTATATATAGAAGATCACTGTATCTCCACAGAATACACAAAACCAAGGATGAAAACCTCCTAGACTCTATATGGGTCAATATAAAAGAAAAAATAATAATGGCATTGCTAAAGGTGTATATTACAGGTCATCCAACCAAGCAGAAGAAATAGTGATTAATGATTAAAGGCCTGGAGACTAAAACATATGAACAACAGTTGCAGGATTTGAGTTTGGCTAGTCTAGAAAAAAGAAGAACTAGGGGAGACAGGATAGCAGTATTCCAGTATTTGAGAGGTTGCCACAAAGAGGTCAATTTCCAAAGCACTAGAGGGCAGAACAAGAAACAATTGATGGAAACTAATCAAGGAGAAAAGCAACCTGGAACTGAGGAGAAACTTCCTAACAGTGAGGACAATTAACCAGTGGAACAACTTGCCTTCAGAAGTTGTGGGTGCTTCATCACTGGAGGTTTTTAAGCAGAGACTGGACAGTACACTTGTCTGAAATGGTATAAGAACTCTTGCTTGAATAGGGGGCTGGACTAGAAGACCTTCAAGGTCCCTTCCAGCTTTATTCTGATTTTAATTCCTGCCATGCAGATATAGTTCCATTAAGGACTACACGTTGAATGAGGTTGGTCAGCCAATTGTGATTATCAATATTTGGTGAATGAATATTCTGCTGCCATTCACTGCAAACAAAATTTTAACAATACCTTCTGCTATTTGTTAGTGGATGGAGTTATTGCTGCTAAGTAAACATTTCAATGAGCCATTTGTTTTCTTGGGCCCCAAGAGGTTTTCAGCTTCTAGCCTGAGTAACTAACATGGATGAGAAAGTACAGCATGGTGAGATTGATTGAAATCATATTACTTCCATTGGACCCAGATTAAAAAAAAACCAATGGTTTTTTAGCAATCCTGCTGCCTACTAAACTGTTCTCTTTCTTCCTCTTTTTTACTCCTTGCCAAGTATTTGTCTGGAAATTCTTGAATTCTACTCCAAAGTTGCAAAAGCCCTATGAAATATCTCAGTTTTTCACAGATGGGTTTTTGCAGTGACACATTGCACAATTACTTGTGCTGGCAGCTAGAAGGGATAGCCCACTCCTTCTAAGGGTTAGGAGATTTAGGGTTTGGGAAAAAGCATTTAAAAATCTGAAATTTATCCAAAATCTTCTGAGTTGGACATCATGCTGGAAATCTTATGACACCAAGTTCTTCTCATGAGACTACTGCTCTTTCCCAGCTGTAATGTCCTGGGAATAACTCCAGATGTCTGTTCTGCATTTTGGATTAACCGCAAAAATACCACCCCCCAAAACCTAGTCTACAGTTTTTACTTAACTATGATGCTGGTGTGTGCAGCTTGATGGGATAGTTTTTTATTTATGACTTTGTTGTAGTATCTCCAGCAGTTCTGAAACAACAAAACTTCAACCAGAAAGATCACCTCTAGGAAAAGGGGCCAGACTCCCTGACAAAACCTCAGAAGTTTGAAAGAAGCCATGGAAAAATGATTCATAAAATCAATAGACGATTGTATAAGTCATAATATTACTCATATTAGTAACATTAATATAGAATTCATAAGATTTTACACTCCACAAATCTCACATTAGAAAACACTGAGAATTATTTAGATAAATTGGAGTTACCAGTTTTAGACTCATCATGCTATCGGAATTAATAGCATATTTTTTAATTTAAAAAATGGGTACACACGTGGTTCAGGTGGATTTACTTGTAGTGCTACTCCCGTAAGGGTTGCTAGAGTCCAGGTTCTCCTGGTCCTCCTGATATGGCTGCCAGTCCACATTGGTCCCTCACTCAGGCACTTCTACTTGCCTGGGTCACATGGTGGAGTGGTGGTCAATCTCCTCTCAGCAGGCAGGTCACGTGATGGGATGTTGGTGTCAGGGGATGGATCAGAGGTTTTTCTAGCAATGAATATTGTCTCTTCCATGCTGTGGTCCAGAGTACCATATGCCAGTCTTCTATGGGGATGTATCTCTCATTTTAGTCTCTGTTCTTTGGGCTCAGCTGCGACAAATAAGTCATCATCTCAAGACTTCTAGCACCTAAAAGTCTCCAGGGCTGGAGGCCCATTTTCTGGTTCTGGCTGTTGCGAGGCATGTAGAAGGATTTCCCCAAAAGCTCCTCCAGCCCAGGAATCTCTGGAGTTGGCGGCACACTCTCCAGTTCTGGCAACTGCTGGAATGTTCATCAGCCTTCCACTCTGGTTCTCCAAGAACTTCTCCCTGTTCCTGAGCTTGAGGTACAAATTCAGGAACATCTGGCCTGAGCTGCTTGGGCCCCATCTCAGTGCCTGATGAGGGGGTGGCTGTCACAATGTACTCCGATGATCACAACCAGTTCATACAGCCCTCTTATATGCATGCTATCAACTCTGAAGTGAACCTGGCTGAAACCAACTTTTGCTGTCTCATAGTTGCCATGAACCCTGAGAGGGGGAAGGGTAGATAGGTAGGTAGATAGAAGTAGGTAGATAGACCAGTTAACTGGCAAAACAAAAAGTTTTCCTGTGGGAACCAGGGTCATCTTAACAGGTGGCTGTGGAAGGTGACCAAGCAACCCTCCAGCTACTTTCATTGGACAGTGTGTCAGCCTCTATGCTGCTTGCTTGCTATCGGCTGCCATGGAAACGGGAGAAGGGGAAGCATGGGCATGGGGTGAGAAGTAGCTGGAGATGTCTTGAAAGAAGAGTGTGAAGGGGGAGTATTTTCTCACCAATATTGGTGCAGCTGGAGAGAGGAGTGAGGCTTCAAGTTAACGGTTCCTGCATACCAGAGGGATGGAGATATCTGAAGATGCACCTCACATGATGCCTTGGGGGGCTGAGGATTGGACATTCAGCCTGGGGTCCCTTGGGGGGAGGGATTTGGGGGATGCTTGCTATGTGTGTTTTGGCACCTAATATCTCAATTCCTGCTTTCTTTCTGTAGCATTCAGTTCATACTCAGTAAAAGTACCTTTCTCTATAAATATGGAGTTGGGATTATTCTTTCTTGAGTTTTGAAAGGAGGCACAGCTGACACAATGTGACTGGTAACATCTGGGAGGAGGGACTTTTGCTCTTTAATTAGGTGAAAACCATGGGAACTTTTAGAGTTGGTTTTCACCGGTTGTGCCAATATGATGTATCCAATAAACATGTTCTTTGAGGAATCTATCTGCCTCAGAGTTCTGCTTTCAATGGGTCCGTTTGCTCAGAAAGCTGACACATGCACAACGGTAGAAATGTGTTGTGTCCAGTGTTGCTTCTTCTCTGCAGTCAGTTTCCCTAACATGTCAAGAAGAGTACGATTGAACATCTCAGGCTGTGGATCTCCTTGTGGGTGGTAGAGAGTGGTGCATGACTTCCGAATGCCCATTATATCCAGCAGTTGTTTGACAAATTTGCTCTTGAAATCTCTGCCTTGATTGACATGTATGTGCTGAAGTAGTCCATAGTGTACAAAGAACTTTTCTACAAGTACCTTAGTTAACATGGTGGCACGCTGATCTCTTGTTGGGAAGGCCTGTGCATAGTGAGTGAAATGATCAGTCACAACCAATACATTCCTCTATCCACTGGTATCTGGTTCCAGACACAGGAAGTTGGCACAAACTAGACCCATGGGTCCATGACTTTTCAGGTGGCCTATCGGTGTGGTCCTGGAGAGTAGGGTCTTTCACTGGATACAATGTAGGTAGTCTTCAACCTCCGCCTTCATACAAGGGCAGTAGAATTGATCTTTCATTGACTTGAAGGTCCTCTCTGGCCCCAGATGTCTATCCTCATTGTGTAGCACAATAAGCACAACTTACCTATATTTTTCTGGGAGCAACAGCTGCCACTTTTCCCTGGGCCCATCTGAAGGGCCCTTCCAATAAACCACACCTCCCCAGAGTTGTAACTTTTCTTTATGCAACAACTGAGCTTCTTTCAGGAAGTCAATTACCAGGGCCTCTAGCTGACCACTTCTCAGAGCCCTAGCCAACAGATAAGGGTCTTCCACCATGATCTTTTTAAGTCTTTCTTTGTCAAAACTGGTATACCCTCTCCTCTAACTTGAGTGAGGTTACAGTACAGCTTAGGAACACTTGTGGTAGTGACTCCTACTGGTTCTGCCCCAGCTGCTCCTCAAACTCAGTGCTTGACCCCTTGGTAACATTGGGGGTCAATCAGATCTATTCTCCAATGTTAGGACTGTGCGATCTCCTTGACAGGGTGTCTGCATCCCTGTTCCCCATCCCAGGCTGGTACCTCAGGCTGAAGCTGAACCTGGAGAGGGCAGGTAGCCACCGATGTGCCATGGTGTCATGTTTGGCTGTTGTGAGCAGGTACATTAGTGAGTTGTTGTTTGAACTCCACTCCATACAGTTAATCCTTTAATTTATCTACCACTGCCCACTTAAGCACCAGGAACTCCAGCTTGTAGGTAGGATAGTTCTTTTTGGCTGAAGTGAGGCCCCTGCTGATGTATGCAAAAGGCTTATGCGTTCCTGATACAGCATTTCCCCCAAGACCATCCTGACTAGCATCAACAGTAATTCATATGGCCAGTTTGGGTCTGCGTAGGCCAAGACTGGGGCATTCCTGAATTTCCTGTTCAGTTAGTCGAAGGCCAGCTCACACTGCTCAGTCCACTCTGCCTGAATTGATTCCTGAGACTTCCTGGTTCCCTTATTCTGATGAAGATGGCCCCAGACACGTCCTCTGCCTCCTCATTCTTCAACAGATCATTGAGAGGACAGCCTATCTTTGCAAACCCTTTGACAAATCTCCAATAGTATGAGCAGAACCCTAGAAATGACCACTGTTTAGCCACATTTTGGGGTCTGGGCCAGGAAGCGACAGTCTCAAGCTTTGTGGAGTCAGTTGATAGCCCTTCTGCAGAGACAACATGGCCGAGGTATGTGACAAATGGCTGGTAAAATTGGCATTTCTCTAGTGACAGCTTCAACCTTTTTTCATGGAACCTGGTTGAACCTTTTCCAAGCACTCCTTATATTGTTCAAGAGTCTCACCAAAAACAATAATATCATCTAGGTACACTAGCACCTCTATCTCTAAGTTCATATCTCCCACTGTCCACTCCATGAGTCTCTGAAAGGTCACCAGGACCCCTAATAACCCTTGAGACATCCAATTGAATTCATAGAAACCCAAGGGGTAGATGAAAACAGTTTTTCTCTATCATCTGGATGCATGGGAATCTGGTGGTAACCACTTATCAAATCCAGCACACTAAATCACTTTGCTCCCGATAAACAATGCAGGGTGTCTTCAATTTAAGGAGTAGTGTACTGATCCAGAATGCTCCTCCGATTGAGGATACGGTAATCTATGCACATTTTCATTCTTCCATTCTTCTTCCAGACTGCTATTATGGGTGAGGTGTAGAGAATTCAAGATTCTCAGATTATCCCAGTTCTCTTCAATTCTGCTAGATGTTTTCTAAGGTCATCTAAGTCACTTAAGGGAATCCACCAAGATCTCTCTTGAAAAGGCTTATCTTCCTGTAGATGGATTAGATGTTGGGCACTCCTGGCACACCCCACATCAGTGAAGACCATAGAAGGGTCCTCACTGCCTGTAAAATTCACTCTTCTGGCTAAGCATCCCCATGGATGTCAATTGCTATGCTTATCTTTATCTAGCTGTTCTGGACCTCACACCACTTAGTGACATTAGTGGAGTCCATTTTGCTCACTTGGCTCATATCCCTGGATGGGACCACCACCCTCTTGTGCAGAAAGGCTAGAAGGAAATCCCAGATGAATCCCCACTTATAGTGCTAGCCCCATAAGGGTCTCTGAAGTCTGGGTTCTCCTGGCCCACTTGGTATGGCTGCTGGTCCATACTGGTCCCTCACTCAGGCTCCTCTACTTGGCTGGCCCATGTGATGGAGTGGTCATCAGTCTTCTCTCAGCAGGCAGGTCATATGGTAGGGTGATGGCCAGTCTTTTCCCAGGCAGGTCATGTGATGAGATGGTATTCAGGTGGCTAGTCAGCCCTTCTTTCTCTGCCCCCCTCCTCTCTCTCTCTTGCACTGCCTGCTGGGCTATCCTTCCACAACTTCTCCTCCTTCGTTGATTGCTCTGCTTGCCTCCCTTTCACTCAAACTCTTCTCTTCCTCAGGCTTGCTCCACTTGCCTCTCCTCAAGAAAGCAGAACTCTTGAAACAAGTAACATTTCAAAAAGAACCTTTAATTGAAAGATTGTGATAGCAAGAGGAGTAAGGCAGGATCTGAAATTCCTGCTCAGAACCATTAGATTAAATGTTGCAGAAACCCCTCCCCTATGTCCAGTCCGAGGCAAGCCAATCCACAGGTGTGAAGTTTTTGTGAGAACTTGAGCTGAGAAGGTGATAAGAAATTGTTCTCAAGCATCGCTTTGCCCGTTCCTTTGGAGCTGAGACAAAATAGATGGCCCCAGGCCTATACTTCCCCTTCCCTTTCCCAAGAAGTAGCAAAGTGACAGAAAGACCAGAAATAGGAAAGGGGTATAAAGCAGCATCCTGGCCCTCCCAGCCACCATCCTGGCCCTCCCCGCCAGAATGGCAGCATCCTGACAGGAATCTATGGGGATCTGACATCTCTCCTATCCTACCCCTTTCTCTCCCTCAGGCTTGCCCCACAGAAACCTCCCCTATCCTATCCCCTTCTTTCCTTCAGGCTTGCCCCACAGAAGCTTCTCCTATTCTCCCTATCACCTTCTGTCCCTCTCACTTTCCAGACTTTTTTCTCTATTTTCCCCTTAGGTCTCTTTTTCTCCCTTTCCACAGGCCTCTTTTCCTATCTTTACCTGCTGGCTTTCCCCCTTTTCCACTCTCACTCTCCCTCATTTTCCCCCAAACCTTCTCCTTTTATTTCTTCTCCTCCCCCCCCCCCACTACATACCAATGAGTTCAAAAGAAACTCAAAGATATTTCAATTCTAGAATTTTACAGGCATGCAGTCTATTATGTTAAGGGGAGAATCTCTCTATTTATGATGAAATTCTAAAATTACACTTATTTTGGACCCAGGAAAAAACTCACAGTAAGTTATTACATATGAGCCTATCTCTTTATTAAACAAAGATTATAAATTATATTCAAAACATCTGAACATCAGAAATTTCAGAGGAAATTATATACCTATATCTGTAAATCTGTAATATATATATGCAATGGGGTGAGCTCTTGGGGTGAGCTTGTTACTTGTTCCAGTCCCTGCCCATCTAGTACAAAAGCATGCAAATGTGAGTAGATAAATGGGTACCACTTTGGTAGGAAGGTAACACCATGAGTTCTAATCCTGCCTTAGGCATGAAAGCTGGCTGGTGACTTTGCACCAGTCATTCTCTCAGCCTAACCCAACTCACAGGTTTGTTATGATGGTGAACCATGAAAATAAAAGGAGGGAAGAATATTTGAAGAAAATGCAAAGCTTGGGGGGGGGGGGGATTGCTAAGATTTTAGACGATTAAGATCTTCTAAACATTGACAGATTTCAGCATTAGGCCCTATCCAATAAGATGCAGTTCAGTGATGAGAAAAGTGAAGTCCTGCTGGAAAAATTAAATGCACAAGTATAGAATAGGCAGTATCTGGCTAAGCAGTAGTAACTGAGAGGAGTCTACTTGAGGGGCTCTCACAAAGAAGAGGGAGTTGATTTATTCTTCAAAACTCCTGAAGATAGGACAAGAAACAATTGGTGGAAGCTCATCAAAGATAAATCTAACCTGAAAATAAGGAGAAATGTCTTCCCAGAGTTGTGGGTGCTCCATTGCTGGAGGTTTTCAAGAAAAGATTTCACAACCATATATCCAGGATGGTATAGGTTCCCCTGTCTTGGTCCAGTCCTATGATTGCATTATATTCTATTGTTGAGAAACAAAATCAGAAAACCTCCACAAAGCTGGAAGAAAATACACTCATGAAAACACAAAGGTTACATTTTAAAACACTACTCAATGGTTTGGATTTTTAAAATTATTTATTCCCAAATTGATTTGTATCCTGCAGGGTCCTAAAATCACCTTAGAATCCCAAAGTGGTAACTATTTATCTTCACCTTGACTTGAACTCCTCCAGAATCGTATTAAATGAAGTTCCTGTATCAGTCAAGAGAGCTAAATATGAAGATTCACAGATAAATTATTCGTGAACATAAGAATGTTCTTGGCCTCTGTAACAATTTCCTATATTCTACTGTAGCTCAAGAGCACCAGAATCAAAAGCATACTAAAACTGGATTATTCATCTAAGTTTTGTCATACAATGGCTTATCTAGTAGACTTGATTAAAGTCTGTCATTCTCTCTGTAACATAATTGGACAGTGAGATGTTTCTGTTAAGAGGCTGGTTTTGATTTATACTGGATTCCATAAAACTCAGCAAAAAAGTAGAAACTTAATTAAAACCATGAAGCAAGAAGTCAATATGTCCTTATTTAGACCAACCTCTTTCCTTTTTTTATTTAAATTTTTATTAGTTTATCCAAGTATAAAATACAATGAAAAACTAAGAAATGGGTGAAGGGAAAAAAATAATAAGTAAACTCAAACTTTTTTTGTTCGTGCTATTTTCCCCTTTGCTCAAATAAATTCCTTTTATACATTTAGTTTTTGAAAACGCATTTCTCCTCAAAACTTCATTGGGAAATCTATGTAATGATAACAAAGGGGAAAGCTAAAACATACTTGAGTGAAGAGGGAGAGTTTGGCAAGGGAGGTCAAGGGGAAGCAATTTTTTTGCCTTTCTTTTTGTTCCCTTCTCCTTTCTTTGATTCCCATTGTTCAATCCAAATTAATCGTCTTCCAGAGAGGCAGCATCTTGGACTTTGTAACCAAAGTAAATGGACAAATGAGCAAATGAAACTTTGGCTAGGAGAGTTGGCAGAAAAGGCCTTAACACCGATAGTGAGGGAAACATCCATGTGGCTTGCAAAATTTATATAACATTTATCTTCCTGTCTGAAGAAAAATCAAGCTAAACAATCTGCAAATACATTCTTATTGGAAGAGATTGTGAAGAGGCTAGAAAAGAGAGTTGCTATACCTAAATGGGACGTCTTTAAAAGGATATTCTCAAGGAGGAAAAGAGGAATCGAAAGAATACGAATAACTCCCTTTGGCAGAGGCAAACATATGGAGGCATATGGTCCACAGAATTGGAGTACCAAGAAGCACTTTGTGCCAGTGACCTCAAGAATTGGTATCAGTCTTGGCAGAATAATTGAGTTGCAAGGACCTTGGATATTTTCTAGTCCAGTTCCCTGCTCAAGCAGGAGAGCCTATACCATTTCACACAAATAGCTGTCCAATCTCTTTCTAAAAACCTCCAGTTTTGGAGGCAAGCTGAAATTACCTGTCAGGAAATTTCTGCTTAGTTTTAGGTTGGTTCTCCTTTTGATAAGCTTCTATCTGTTACTTCTTTTCCTGCCTCTAGGTGCTTTGGAGAATAGGTTGAATCCCACTTCCTTATGGCAGCTCCTTGGATATTGGAAGACTGCTATCATGGCACCCCTAGTTCTTTTTTCATTAGACTAGATACACCTAGCTGCTGCAACCATTCTTTGTAAGTTTTACCTTCCAGTCCCCTAATCATTTTTGTTGCTCTTCTCTGCATTCTTTTTAGAGTCTCAACAACTTTTCTGTATTGTGGTGGCCAAAACTAGATGCAATATTCCATGTCTGGTTTTAGCAAATAGCAAAACTATTAAATAGCTTTAATAATTAAAGCTATTAAGCCAGGTACCACCTATTACATATATGTACATTTGGTTTTTCTTGCCTAAGTATAAAACCTTGCTTTTCTCACTACTGAATTCTATTTTGTTGGATAGGGCCTAGTGTTCAAATCTGTTGAGATCCCTCTGGATCTTGAGCCGATCTTCTAAAATTGTGGCTATTCCTGCCAGCTTGCTGTCATTTGTGAATTTAATGAGTTCTCCTTCTATCACCTCATGTAAATCATTTATGAATTTATTTAAGAGTACCTGAGCCTAAAACAGAATCTTAGATCAGCAATCTCCACCAGGGACCGATTTCGTGGAAGATAATTTTTTCCCATAGAGTTCTTTATGGAACTATGCTAGTTTCTTCCGGGATCTTTTATTTTCTCTTATTATTAACTTATATTTATAATATCTTATTATATTATAGTATATCTTATTGTATTATTACTTACTATAACTCTTATTATTCCTCCAAAGGATGATTGACAGTCCTGACAGAAGAATGGGCAGGATCTTGTACCCCATAGACTGAACGTACCAAAGGGCCACCCTGAGAAAAAAAGAGGTGTGTCCCTGTGGTCAGTGATTCCCTGTTAAGGGGAACCAAGGTAGCTGTGTGCAAATCTAACATGATGCTGCAGGAGTGTTATATTCTATATGCCTGCATAGAACATTAAAACCTAAGTCCACAATTTATATCCTAGTATGATTTGATTGCTTATTTGTACCCTATGAATATCATTACGTGTTGTACCTTATGATTCTTGACCAAAGTATCTTTTTTTTAATGTACATTGAGAGCATATGCACCAAGACAAATTCCTTGTGTTTCCAATCACACTTGGCCAATAAACAATAGAATTCTATTCTATTCTATGTGGGGCTGGGGGGAAGAATGTG
>JANHFK010010751.1:97355-108799 GCA_036250565.1 Sibynophis collaris | reverse complement strand
AGAGAGAGAGAGAGAGAGAGAGAGAGAGAGAGAGAGAGAGAGAGAGAGAGATAGAGAGAGACAGATTTAAACTTATTGTTCAGCTAAAAATTTTAGGCCTTTTTATTAAGAACAAAGCTGGAGGGAATTTGCTGAACTGGCAAACAGGGGCAGTTGACTCACCATCTGAGGGCTGACTGACGGCCCAGGTTCTCTCTCTCTCTCTGACAGCTCCATTCCCTCTTCCCCCTCAGAGCTCTCAGGTTGCCTTGATGCTGACCCTGACTCCCACACCCTCCTCCTCCTCCTCTGATTCAGCTGCTGGAGGGGCCAGTGGTCAACATGCCACAACATGCATAGAATGCTGTATTATGCTGCTCACTTCAGTTCAATGACCTACTAGACAGTTTTTATCTGAAGGTTCAATGGGATCTATTTGTTGCTTGAAACTGCCCAGTGCATTTTCTACTATCGTTTGGTTTGGATTCCTGACAGTGGCTTGTCCTGACACTTCTAGAATTAGGGGCTGCTGATTTATATTCCTGTTCAGGAAATTTCCTCTTTACTTCACTCCAACATGGTGACTGACCTAGCTCCATGCCAATGCTATCAGAAATAATTTAGGGACTAGGCCGCACAATTTCTTCCACATAAATACAAAATGATGAATAAAACTGGTGTTTGTTCCCAGTCTCCACAAAGAAAGAAAGAAAAATCTGAAGGAAAGGTACTTGTAAAAAAAAATGAAATAACTCTGTGTCTCTAGAGGTCATTTTTCTGTTTCATAATGCAAACCTGAATTAATTCCACAAATAAAGTACTAAAACAACAACCCCAAAATTAAAGAAACTGATACATGAAAAATCCCATCTAAGGCAAGGCTTTTCAAATTAACAGGAAGCATTGAAGGCACCTATAATTAACCCTCATGTATTAGAATGTTCTTCTCAGGGGAGAAAATCTTTATATAATGAACTAATAGTGTTAAATTTAGGTTTCCTTGAAAGAATAATTTGTTCTCTATTATGACATGTGACAGGACTAAAATCTTATCTTTCCGACTACAGAAAAATTAAAACCGGAACCCATTCATTTAAACTCAATTGAATTAGGTAGGAGTGAATTTACTGCTGAGTGATAGGCTTATTGCTAACTGAGGATTCATGTTTATAGTTTTATAGTCCAGTCACTGCAACTTATTGACATGCTGAATCTATTGTAAGAAAAAAGAATAGAAAAAGAAAATAAAGAGCTGGTGCTCTTCTTTCTTCTACTCTCAATACGTTGACCCTCTCTTGGCCTGTTGTCCCAAGGGAAGATAAAAATTTCTCAGATGAAACTTTGAAACAATGGAGTGGGTTAGTCTTAAAAGACATTTCAAGGGACTGTGGATGATGATGGCACCAACACAATGCAAATTCCATTTCTTTTATAATTTGTCATGATGTCATGTACATATATGAGAGGAACACAGCTGGCAGCATGATTTTGCTCATTTTAAGAAAAGCACCAGATCATGCTCATATCTCGATTTCATAAGAGTTTGAATATAAATCTGCAAAAAAGGCAATCTGATTTTTTCCTTAAATGGAAATTTCCTACAGGGTTTTTGAAACTAAAATAGCAAGAACTTTAGATTAATGTGGAAATAAGAAAGACTGGATGTATGGGTAAGCTTGCGAGGAAATGCCTTGGGCCAAGAAATAGATTAATTCTGCCTATCACTAGAAAAGTGTACAGGCATACAAATGCAGTCATGTAAAAAAACTAAGGCATTGTAACTGTTTAATAATTTAGGACAATGATAGCTGGGATTTCATGGTGGGAGAAGCTAATAGAAAAAGGAACTTGAAATGATCATAAAGGTTCCTAAAAAGGAGATAGTAAAAGCATAATTCAAAAAACTTTCAGCAGGTAGAAAAAAAACATATGTGGCTATACCAAAAGCTTAGTGAAGATCTGGAAACCAAAAGGGACACTTGAAGAACATGAAAAGAAAGCTAGGTTTCTAAAAAGAACATTTATAAGTAATTCAGAATTGCAAACCTAGTATATTATTTATTGGTCTATGATGTTCTTCCTTTCTTTGATGTTACACTGTTTACACTCTGATTCTTCCATGCAACCTGATCTTTAATTTTAATAAATTACCATTTACATTACAAATTACAAGTAAACAGATTAATTGATGTCCCTCTACCTCAATAAGAATCATTTAAAAAGTTCAGAAAGATGAGTTTCTTGGGTGAGAAGCAAAACATCTTCTTCCTCCTCAAAAATACAGTCCAGTCCAGTTGTCCTTTAAAAAAAGCACCTTTGAGACAACTATGACCTGGATGATTGAGAATCTCCATAGACAGAAAGATGAAGGTTGTACTCATGTGGCTCTAGTTTCAATTGCAGACAAAAATCTGCAGAATTGGCAAAGAATAATTAACAGATTTATATGGAGTGTGGAGAAAAAAACTATTGTAAGATACAAAAAGTCCCGTAAGGGAATAAGGCGGTATAAAAATTTAATAAAATAAATAAATAAATAAAATAAAAAACTTGCAAAACTCAAAAGAAAGAGGTGGAATAGATTTTCCTAATCGCATTACAGAGAAAATGGCCTATTAACAGAGGATAACTGAATGGCTTACATTTTCAAACTCTGTGTGTGTCTGTGTTTGTGTTTGTGTGTGTGTATGTGTGATGTGCGCACGCACCTTCAAGCCAGTGCTAACTCTTGGTGACTGCCCAGACAAGTGCCTGCAGTTTTCTTGGTAGGATTGTCTCCTTCTTCGATCTGAGAGTGAGTAACTGGTCCAAGATCACATAGCTGGCTTTGTGCACAAAGAAGAATCAGAACTTCTTGTCTCCTGGTTTCTAGCCTGATACTTTAATCAGTACACCAAATTATCTCATTCAAGAGTAGATCAATTATAGGAAGAGCAGGCCTAGATAATGGACTTTACAGTAGGAGTGTCAAACTGGCAGCCCAGGGGCCGGATGTGTCACATGCAGGCCACACCAAAAATGTCATGATACATCATGTGATGGCAATGTGCCCTGGTGAGTTTGACACCCATGTTTTATAGGTATTCTGTGGTACAAAGAAACAAAAGAAGAAAAGAGTCTATATGGACATATTATAAGACAAAGTTTATTCATAATTTGGAATTTTCTATAAGCAAGGTAAATCCAGCAAACTCATTATTAACATTGCTTTGACTACTGCACGCTTAAACAATTCTTTTCTTAGCAAAACAACTATTTGCTTAGCAAAACAATACTACTTTCGCTATCCAAGGTTCTGAATAGACCATATTGTGCTAAATTGGTTCCTGGTTATCTCAACTAGCCTTCTGCTTGTCACAGAGGATTGTGAAAGTAAAACTCCATAAAGCCATTTTGCAGAAAACTATTCCCCCCCCATATGTTTCATTCTATCTAGCATACCAAAACAAGGAAGAAAAGAGATTGGGAGGAAGAAAGAAAAAACTTTTCTAAAAGTTTGGTGGATAACAGGATAGGCTGGGCTACCTTATTAAATGTACAAAAGAAAGTTTGGTCTGGTGATAAGACACCAAGCTAGAAATCTGGAGACTGTGAGTTCTAATCTTGCCTTAGGCATGAAAGGTTGTTGACTTCCAGCTTTCCATGTTTCTGAAATCCAGCTTTGTTGCTTGGTTTTCTGACTTCTGATCTCTGGCTAGTAAGTGAATTTCTCTTGCATTGAAGGCTTCTTCTACAACTTAGAATTGAACTATTTATCCAGACTTTACCTTGTACAATACAAAATATTTCCTGGTTCCTGAACTCCTCTTTTCATTTTTCTTTAAAAAATGAACTGTATCTAGAATCTTACCTTCAGTTTTACTGGCCACTATCAGTACTAAAAAAAAAAACCTAGGAGAACTAAACAGATAAAAGGATCCTTTGTAGAGTGATAAGGAATGTGACAAAGAAAAGTCCAGGGATCTTTTCTTGGTTACAAATGTGAGTTTCCAAGTAATTAAAAGGGTACCTACACACCCGCTTCCTTTTTGAGACCAATTAATACAATTATTTTTCGTAATGCTTTTGCATTTGGCCTCTGCATTTGAAGTATATGCTTCAAATGAAGGATGAAAATTGATGGTCCTATTTTAATAGAAATTAACCTAAGTCTTTCTTCTTGGAATAATACCCAAACTGGAACATAATTTCCCTTTGTTTTGGGCAGATCTCCAATTTAGTAATGTGATTCCCCACTTTTTAATTTTTATTATTATATATACTTGTCTACACAATAGAAAGTCATATATCAAAAAGTAACAATTGAACACAAAAATGTATTGATATTAATATAGTATGGGGAGGAATACCATATTTTTTGGAATATAAGACATACTTCCCCCCTCAAAAGAGGCTAAAATTTGGGTGTGTCCTATATTCCGAATGTAGCTTTTTCAAAGCTTTTTTCCAGCCCTAACGAGGCACTAGCAAGTTAAGCGATCTCTGTGCTTTGCCTGCTCCCTCCAACTCTCAGCTGTTCTTTAGAAGCTTTTTTTTAAATGAAGCCTGCTCCCTCTGACTCTCAGCTGTGCTTTGGAAGCTTTTTTTCAGCCCTAATGAGTGAAGCAATCTCCATGCTTTGCCTGCTTTTCTCATTGCTTCTCTCTCCAAAGATCAGTTGTGCTTTAGAAGCTGTTATTTTATTCCCAAGCAGGGGATAAAAAAGCGCTCAAAACCAGCAACTAACGTGCTGAAGCTGACCAGACTAAGGATGAATATCTGGTAGGCAGATTTTTTTTCCTCCCCAAAAACTAAGGTATGTCTTATACTCCAAAAAATACGATAGGTAA
Organism: Sibynophis collaris; assembly: GCA_036250565.1. Classification (NCBI taxonomy): domain Eukaryota; kingdom Metazoa; phylum Chordata; class Lepidosauria; order Squamata; family Sibynophiidae; genus Sibynophis; species Sibynophis collaris. Next base: position 103,991 of record JANHFK010010751.1, on the reverse strand, counting down.
ATTTTAAACTAAAGGACCTATAAAAAGGGGATGGAAAGGCAGCCCCAGTGCAACCATCCATCCAAAGCAATTTGCCAACTTTGAGTGATTAAACATATTTTGAATCTCCACTGATTTATCTGGTGATTTCTGTTAATTTTTTTGGTTTGAGAATGAACAGAAAAAAGAGAGAGTCTCATCCTTCTGACAATGGAAATAGTTTTAGATAAAATCAGGCTATAGCCGAAACATATATTTCATCAAAAAGGATCAAGTAGCTATTTCTGCTTTAGTTGATATAGGTTTTAATAGTGCCTCAATTCCTAATTTATAACATTTCAACATTTACAACATTTCAGTAGCTTGTTGTAAGATAGAATGAGAAGGAAGGTTTTTAAGAGAAGCTATGAAATGATCTCAAAGACATCAAATAGGGAGCTAGAGAAAAACCCTAATCTGCCATCTAGCCCTCTGTTAAAATTTACTTCCTTATCTTCAATCCTTGTTCCTGTTCCATATAAATGGGAGAGAATAGTGGGCGGGTTTCTGTTTCTGTTGGCTAGCAGGAGAAAAGAGACTTGAAGAGAGATGAATCTACCAGTCCCTTATCTTAAACAGCCCTGCACAATACAAATATTTAAGTATTGTTTTAAATGTAAGCCACAAATCTCAAATATTTAAAGACAACTGCTCAATAAAAAATTGCATGTGAGTTTTGTTTTGGAAGGAAAATCTCTACAATTTTATTCTGCAGAAAAGCTATGACTGTTAGATGTGGGACAACAGGTGAGTAGAGCTAAGCTCTGATAGAATGAATTTCCTCTGTACCCAAATATTTCCATTCTGTGAGGACTTTAGCCTTCACAGAAGGACCTATTTTTCACACACAATTTCAAGCATGATTGAAGATTACACTATATGAGAGATAATCCAAAGTATCCTTTATTATCACCTGAGTCTTAGGTTAGACACTAGAAACAGATTCTTTTTCATGTTCCTGGATAACTAAATCTCCCCAGGGTGAAAGAGTGCTTCATTAATAGGCTTTATCTATCAGTGACTCCAATGGCAACCAGTTTCACTGAGACTTCTGTGAAGGAGTTCTCAAAGGGAAAGGATGGTAGTGCATGTTCATGGCTAAAGAGTTCCTGCTCTTCCTCTGCAACTTTGGAGGAAACTCTTCTAATATCTTTTTAGAAATCTACAGCTGCTATCTTATTAGGAGAATTAACATTTATCCCAAAGCAATTTTCAATTCTGTTAAATCTACTGCATTGCATAACTCAAGACTTATATACCTTGTAATGCATTGTTGATCCCGTGCCCATTTATATTTACTCTTAAATAATGGTTACCTGAACCACTTTCCTTTAATTACAAAGTATAATAGTTCCTTAATTATATTATGCTATTAGTTAATTTAAACCTGGTTAATCTAATTGTAGAATGGCAGACTAGAAGAAATGGGGGTAAAACTTGTCTTCTCAAATTAAGTTATACAGGTAATCCTTTACTTATGACCACAAATGAGTCCAAATGAGAAATTTGTTAAGTGGTTTTTGCCCCATTTTATGACTTTTCTTGCCACAGTTGTTAAGTGAATCACTGCAGTTGATAAATTAATAACCTGGTTAAGTGAATCTAGCTTTTCCATTGATTTTCCTTATCAGAAGGTTGCAACAGGTGATCACATGATCATGGGGATGCTGCAAAGGTCATAACTATGAAAAATGATATTAAGTCAAATCAAATCAAATCAAATTTTTGAGTCCTTTGCAGGACTCAAAAAGTCATATTTTTCAGTGCCATTGTAAATTTAAATGGTCACTGAATAAATTGTTGTAAGTTGAGGACTACCTGTAGTCAGCTAGAGAATTAGATGTCATCAGATTTGCTATCATGATACACGTAATACCAGTTAGATAAATGTTTACCCATAATACAATATTGTAGTTAAGATATGGACAGTAAATATGTATGTGATGGGAAATAGGGAGGGAGACAGCTTGATGAACATCCAAGGAGGCATGAAACCAGTTTGTGCCAGTCTTCAAGGCCATTTACCCTGAGAATGCAATGTGGATTGCTCCAAACATCTCAGCAATTCCTCAAAATACCTATGCAGCTTTCCATTGGCTGAAGACAAATTGATCAAGGGGGGTGATCTGGGATGAGGGGAAACCTTTGTATCCATTTGCATGGGAATCTTAGTTCTAATCTGACTTTACTACAGCCAGCAACTTTTAGTAAAAGAACCTATCACTTCACCGAAATGAAGTCGAGTGTCTTTCTTTCCTGAGGAATTTGACTAGGGCAGGTCTGACAAAGTATTTTATCCTTTGCTATTATTTTTCCAAACATACAGTACAAACATAGCTAATTTGCATATCATTAGGAATGAATGCTATTCTTGGCTCACTAATAAATTAGTATGATGCCAGTTCAACTCTGGTCTCTATGAGGACCTCATCTGCTGTTTTTGGTCAAGCAGATATTCTCCCTTAGCCTTTCAATCACATTGCACCCTGGCAGTCTATAATAAAATATGATTTCTGGAGCAATTTGAACCTTAAAAATGCTATAAAACAAAATCTTATTATAGTTTTACATGTGAGAAGTAGAGATTACTTTTATAGAGACTGAATCAAGAAATGTTCCCACTATTTTTTAAAAGGTCCCTGATATAAACACAATGATATAAGGGGTTTCTACTAATAAAAAGAAAACACAGACAGTTTTTCTATATTTAGAAATATTTCTGACATTTCTAATAGTTCTACCACAGTGAGCAATGATCTCATTTCAAGGTGATTAGTTTCAGAACATCTAGTTTCATCCAGGATTCAGTTTCTTTGGAAGCCTGCAAGTCTGTGATACATTATCCTTTTATATTCTTCACAGAAATGCCCAAGCAGGTTCTTCAGGTAGAGAGGAAAAAATTCCCATTAAAACCTGGATCCCTTTTCAGGCAGAAGCATTAGACTGAAAAAGAATCCAAATTAACCCTTCCACCATTTTGGTGGGTATGTGGACATTAGTCACATGCTACAATTTTATGAGGAACATTCAATGTATGTTTGATGACTTTTAAACTATAAAAACTATTTAATAATTCTCTGAAGATACAGTAAACCAGTCATTTAAGCTAGCATAATCTGCATCCCTGTAAAGACTGAAATGTGAACTTCTCTATCAGAAGCAAAACTGAGGAAATCTAATTAAGACTAATATTGGGTAGTATTCATATACTATAGCCTCTAGAAACTCATAAAATGCAGATAATTTCTCAGGATTGTATCTTTCTCATCTCTTGACTGTAACAAAACACTTGAGTGCTATGCTTTTTTTTAGAATAAGAAATTGCAAGTATAGAGATACTATTCCAAAAACCTACTAAATTCCTAACATTTTGATCAAAAAAATATTCTGAAGAACATACGGTACTATTCATGTATGGATTTGGTTCATTTAATTATCCAGGAATAACTGCTGCCTTTCTAAATATCAAGATCAATGTTTGTTGGTTTGAATATTGACTTGCAGTTTGAAAGATAGGAGTACTATTGACAACCAGTAGTAGCTGTACAAGGAACCCAAAGCCCAGTGCCAATTACGGTAGGTTGTGGGCTTTCTCACCCTTTCTACCTGCCCAGCAACCTGCTTCCTTCCAGCAGAAGGCTATGTGAGAGCCACGTCAATTGGGAATGGGGAAGATGAAATCTAGCACTTCTGAGGAGTGGCAAGAAGTTTTAAAAAAGGGACTACTGGTGGCATCTGCTTTCATATTGTCCCAGTACTGTGTTTAATAGTCAGTTGCAGTTGGGAGATATTTTTGACTGCACTTTCATAGCAGAGGCAAGTGTAATACAAGGCCAGAAGGCCAAGCAAACTTCTTAGGAAGAAAATCCTGTGCAGTCTGTCCAATTCATCATGTATTTCAAGATAGGAACACCAAAAATTTCAGAGATTACCTGAATCTTTATCTTATCTTTTCAAAATGAGTAGTCTGTAAAATGTATCCCAGTGATGTATCTTTTTCATCAGCATATTCATACTTTCTGAACAGCTCCATTGTCAGAAAATAAGCATTTGCAGAAAGCAGCATCTTGTCAGACCTCTGAACTTTCGCATTCATAACTCAACATTTTTTCTTATTTCTGGTTAAGGGATTAGTTCCTACTATTTAAAATCAGTGTCTTACTGCCTTAGTTGTTTGGCAACCAGATCATTTGACTTGAAATATTGAGCCAGAAGTAGTAGTTTCTTCTATTTATCTTTCTGAGAAGCTAAGTACAAAGCCATGTTTTGTCTATTTCAATAATATTTTTCTTATAGTCTTTTAACTAAGCAGGAATCCTTTGGTTGCTGACTTGAAAAGTTTTAAATTTTTGAGAATCTACAACATGAACACGCTGATAAAAGCACGATTCTATTCATCATCATCAGAGTGCATCTTCATAAGACTGCAGACCATAGATCTTGCAATCTTCTGTGAATGTGAAATGGCACACTTTAAATACAAATTACATCTTTCTGTTCATTGAAGTAAAAGCACCATATTGCATGGAAACTTGTTGTTTAACACAGGATAGTATCTGCATTGGGCAACATTTTCTGAGCACAGGCTGTGCTTCATTATTTTTTTCTTTTTTCTTGTGCCTCCCCAAATTGTAGGGGGTGTTATTAACAAATAGACCCAAATATGTTTGCACATTTACCGTATCTTCTTTAAGAGGCAGAATTTAAAGTAAAAAATGGATCTGCTTAGTATCATAGAAATTTAACTTATTGTACCTAATTTGAACCATTTAGGAACACCCCTCCTCCCTCCAAAAAGCTACAGAAAATCAGATATTTCTGTTCTAGAGAGCCACAAAATTGAAATTGGGAAGCTACTTTTAAGCCATGGCCTGCAGGTTGCCTATTATGTGCACTTTCTTTTTAGCAGTAACAGAGGTTGAGAAATAGTTATTTTTCAGTGTATAGATTTCAGACACAAAGAGAATGGTATGGACAGTTTTAATTTGCACTGTGTCAAGTTTAACCCCCACCCCACCCCCAAGCTCTATCTCTGGTAAAAACTTTTGCCAAATACACAAAAGGAGCTTCCTTCCTTCCAAACTCTTGAAGATGCTTGTTCTCATCAGTCATCTTGGTGAGAATGAGGGGAGAGAAGGCACAGGAAGACTGTATATAATGGCTTCTAAGGCAGAGCAATCCTGTTGAATGTCAGTTGCGCAATTGCAGCATCGTATAGTTGGGTGGAGTGGTGAGAATGAGTGACAAAAATCCATAGTTTAATCACTGCTTCTCATCTCTGAAGGAAGTAGAAGCTTTATCTACTTATCTATTTTTTCTTCTAGTAATACCTAAAATATAAATATACAAAGTATACAAATTCAAAGTTTCATTATACAAGTGGGAAAACATCAATTCTAAATTCTCCTCACTTAAAAAAAGATGAAAGGGGCAGGCTTCCCTGGTTCTCTGTAGTTTTACTTGCAGGGGGTTTTGTCAGTGAATCATGAATCAATGATTATTGAATAATCATGAACCACTTATTATTACAGTGGAGACTAACTTAATTCAAACATCATGAGACTCTTAATAAGAGGTAAGAAAAATGGCTCAGATCGCATGAGAAGAAATGAAAAAAGACATGAAGTGGAATTAATTTACATGAAAGGTTGCTGATAAATAAGTATAATATTAAGAAATTTATTTTGACTGTGCAGATGCCTGTATTTGTTGTAACCTGTATTTTTATATCTCAGAGTGCAATATCTTTGTAACTCAGTTTCTCTCTTTTTTGTAAAAACATTTTTTGAAAAAATTCCCATTACCCTTTTCCTGAAAAACTAATAAAACTTTGTTCATAATAATAATAATAATAAAAAAAGAAATAATAAGTAATTTTTGTTGATATTCTCATTTTCTTTATTTTTAAAATCAATTTATAATGTTGGCTATTACTAACCAATATAATGGAAATATGACCAAGCAGAGGGGCTTCATGTAAAGGAAAAATGAAATTTCCTTGACTCCTTTTAAACCTGCATAAATTTCATCAGATACTCTCCAGTTTAAGTAGTAAACAAAATGAGAAAAATATACTTCCCATTTGCATTGTCTAAAGTACAGTGCTCATGGTTTTATATTCAACTCCAAAATTTCTGATTCTGTCTTAAAACCTGTTTTGTGTCATTTCCATTCTGTCATTGTCTCTGCCCTGTATCAGTGGGGATGGAAAGATTTCCCTTGTTGTGACTGTGGTGCTGATATGCAAAGTATTAAATATATTGGGTTTGTAGGAGGCTTGTAGTAAGCTTGAAAAAAAAGTTTTGTTTTTGAGGGAGGAGACATAAACAGGTGGGGAAGAGTTGCTGTGCCCCTGCAGTTGGTTGTAAGGGTAGATGAACCATCAAGTGACAAAATTTTCATCACATTACAGCTGGGGTTTTGGCCATAACTTTAGACATAGGACATAAACCCCTTCATTTAGCACTGTCATAATTTCAAATAGTCATAAATTGAGAACTATCTGTATTTTATAAATATTAACCTTGGTAGTACAGTGCCAAGTACAGAGCCTTGGTAGTACAGTGGTCTAAACACCCTGTTATTAACACCAGCTGCCTGCATTTACTGCAGGTTCGA
>JANHFK010010751.1:9846-22642 GCA_036250565.1 Sibynophis collaris | reverse complement strand
GGGAAAAGAAAAAGTTATTATGTTTTACTTGTAATGTATCTGAAATGTGTATTCCATGTCTGAAACAATGTTAAAAACTTTTTGTACTTTTTACTATGTTGCAGAGTGTACTGCCTCCATGGCAGACTGCTAATCTTGTTAAAAATAATTGATTTTTCCCCACCCTTATAAAAAACCAATAAAATTCCTTTCAAAAAAAAAATTTTTTTTTTAAATAATGCCCCCTAGCCCAGAAAAAAATACAGAAGGATAACAGGAAATGGATTTAAAAGACATACTGCTTCTACTACTAAAAGGTAGCTGAAGAGAGAGCAGAAGATGATCAACTGTATATAAATATCTTCTATCAGCATGCAGGAGTAGTTTCTGTGCATGATGTTTGATTTTTTCATCCTCAACCCTAGAAAGTGTGATAATCTTAAATAAAGGAATATAATAAATCAGTATTGCTTTATTAAGTCTTTGTTAGTTACCTAATGTTAGGCACTATACAACTATAAATAAAAGAGGAGTGGAGTTGTATTATATATATACACCTCTATAGAATGCAAAATTTATGAAAACCTCCTTCAATGCATTTTGGTTAGTATAAAAGGAAAAAAGAATGATATTGCCATAGGTGTATACTACAGACTACCAAATCAGACTAAATAGATAAAATTTTGCTAGTCAGCTGGCTAAAGTGTGCAGGAAGAGCACTACAATAATAATAGAGAGTTTAACTAACTTGCCATCAACTGGGAGACAAACTGGATCAAGTGAGAGATCAAACAGGTTCTTGACAAACCTAGCGGGCAACCTTATCATCCAAAAAGTAGAGGAGGGAACTAGAGGATCAGCTGTACTTCATTTAATTCTTACTAATATGGATAAAATGATAAAAGATATCTATGCCCAGTCTAGCACAATACCACTGAGAACCCCCACCTCCCAAGAATCAATGTCAAAAATAATTTAAAAAGTTTCTTACAAGTTTCTTTCAATATATAAAAAATAAGATGAAAGTCAAGGAAACAATCAGTCTACTGAAGAAAGAAGGTGGCATGGAAGTAACAGGCAGCAGAAAAGGGAACTGCTTTCTGCTGCCCATCACCTCCATGCCACCTTTCAACATATAAAAAACAAGATAAAAGTCAAGGAAACAATCAGTCCATTAAAGGGAGAAGGTGGCATGGAGGTAATGGGCAGCAGAAATGGAAACTGCTTAATTCATTCTTTGTATCTGTCTTTACACAAAATGAGAATATAGTTCAACCTAACAAAAATAGTACTGTAAAAGACAGAATTGTGATGATTTCCTTGGATGCTTCCCCAGATATCTCTCCACATGTCAGCTTGGAGGAAGATGAAGCAGTTCCGGGGACATCAAGGGGGGAGTTGGTCAATGGCTCCAAGCAGCCATCTGAGAGTGATTTGGCTGAAGCACACCTGCAGCAGAACAGCCCTGATGCTTCAGGTGGGGAAGGCATGCAGCTGCAGCCCGTCAGCAGTGAGGAAGAGGAATTGCCTTCTGCTCTTATCCAAGAACACGTAGGGCAGAGAAAAGGCAGGAGCAGCGAAGGTCAGCTAGATTACTCACAAAGAGGCAGCCTCACTCTTCTTGATGGGCTGCACAAGAAATTGGCTATTAAGCACAGCAGGAGATGATGTTGGGAACAAAGTGTTTCTTTTCTTGCTGTGTGTTCTTGCCTTGAACTTTGGGTCATGTCTTTTCAGCTGTTTCCCTTGCCTTTCCTTTGCCTGTGGATTTGCTTTTGCCTTGAGGACTAGTGTTGGCTTCATTTGAGTAGTTTGTGGAACTCATTGAGGTTGAGCAGGTGCCAACTGGGGAATACCAATTCAGGCTCAGAAACCTTAATAAAGATGCCTTGCACCCAATGGTGTGTGAGGGAAGGACAGCACAAGGTTAGGAATGCAAGTGAAAATTAGGAATACAAGTCAAAATGGGCAAGAGGATAGTAAGAAAACACCTAACCCCATTTCTCTTCTGCTTTTCTTAATGCTGTGGTCCTGGCCCTTCTGAAGAGGGTCTGGATGCGGCTTTTGTGTGCAGTGGGTAGGTTGCTTGTGAAGCTGAGGATCTGGTCTGTGTGGGTAGGTTTGTGGCAAACACAGGTTTCCATTTCTCCATTGTCAATGTCGCGGAATGGGAATCTCTTGTCTTTTTTCCTCTTCATGTGTGAATTTGATCTTGGGGGTTTTGTTGTTGAGTAGGTGGTATGTTTCTTTAACTTGCAACCATTTGATGATGAGGAAGATGTCATTGATGTAGTATATCCAGAATTTTAGTTAAATGGTGGATAGGGCTTTTAGTTTTTGCATGACTACTTCTGCTATTAGTATGATAAGGGTGATCCCACGGGGTGCCTTGAACTTGTTTATAGATTTTCCCATTGAAGTATGTGTTGAGAGGCATAGGTTCAGAAGTTTCATGCTGGTTTCTGTGGACATGGGAGGTTCTGTGGCAGTGTCATCTTTGTGGGCATGGTGTTCAGTGAGTAGAAGAGTATGGTTTGTTTATCCAGGTCGATGTCAATTGAGCTGAAGAGTGCAGTGACATCGAAGGATACCATGATTTCTTCCTTGTTGATCTTGGTGTGCTTGATAAGTTGGAGAAATTGTTCTGGGGAATTTATTGAGTAGATTGAGTTGTTAACTAAGTCTCTGAGTTTCCTCTGCAGGGTTTTTGCTAATTTGTATGTTGGTGTACAAACTAGCAAAAACCTTCCAGAGGAAACTCAGACTCTTACACCACATGCAGCACCACAGCATCAAGAAAAGCAGAAGAGAAACGGCTGCTTGACATCTTTCTATGCAACAGCTCTCTGAAAAACTTTGTATTCAGACAAAGCACCCAAACCACAATGCACCACACAGCAATAACCATGCAAAAACTAACCCTATCATACACAAAAGGGGTGTTGGAAATGACAGCCAGAATTCTCCAACCCCTAGGAATAGTAATAGCCCACAAACCCACAGCCACATTCCTCTAAGGAATTATCAAAAACCAAAGACAAAATTCAGAAGGATGAAAGAAACAATGTAATTTACGAAATTAACTGTAACAATTTCAACCAATTCTATGTGGGACAAATATCACGTCGATTAAAAACCAGAATACACGAACACCAGTGGCAGTCATGCCAGGATCCCAAATCCCTAATTTCTACTCACACTGAGACCAAATAGCATCAATTTGATTGAAACAATACTAGAATCATTGGCCATGCTATCACCCACCATGTGCATGAGTTTATTGAAGCCTGGCATTTCACAGGCAATTCCATCGACACACAGACCTATAACCAACCTACAAACTCCTCAGAATTCAGCTGTAGAGTCAACCAGCAACAACACCAACCCTCAACCAATTCATGCAAATAGCATTTCACCTATCAGTGACCCTCACCTGACGTGACCTCCCCATCATTACAAGACTCTCACCTGATGTAAACCACACCTGACCCAGCACAAGACCCTCACCTAATGTTACCTCCCCATCACAAGATTTACCACACAAAGCAGAAGAACACCAAAACAAACATCCCCTAACTCTGCTGAAGATGTTACTTAGCCTGGTAACAAAACGTTTAGAAACCAACCCACAAGCTCTCCCTCAACTCTATAATATACATTGGAAGACTTAGATGGTATGGGCACATTGTATGCAGTAAAGAAGACTCGGTGGCAAGAATAGCCATGCATTTGGAGCCTGATGGCCAGTAGAAAAAGTAGATGGATCGCATCAAGGAGAACATGAAATATGTGGCCATTGCCCCTGATGGAGATGACTTTGCAGTCCCTGCCATAACATGGGAATAACTCTAGGAAGAAGAAGCCTTTATAGCCGTGATGGCAAACCTATGGCACACATGCCAGAGGTCGAACGCAGAGCCCTCTCTGTGGCACTACACCGTCACCAGCTGCTCTTCTGGTTTCCGGCGCACATATGTGTGCTGGCTAGCTGGTCTTTGGGTTTCTGGTGCTCCGGCATGTGCATGTATGAGCGTTCCAGTTTGGGCACTCGGTGCCGAATAGGTTTACCATCACTACTCTATAGTATACCATAAAAATATTACTGACTGATTTGAATAGTTTATCAACAAATGTGTCAAATGTTCTCCCAGAGCTACATTTTTATTTCTTCATGAAAGCTACTAGAAAAGAGGGAGGAAAGTTATTCCATAAGAGAAAGCCCTGCTATAGGATCTCTGTAAATGGAACTCTCTTGAAAATGGGACCTTCAGCAGGGTCTCTCTTCCAGATTTTTCTGGATGGGCAGATTATTAAATATAATCTAATCCCTTAGATAGTTTCAATATAAGAAATATGGGTTTTTATAAGAAATATCAGAAATTTTGTGTTAGAGGTGGCAGATCCCCAAAACAAAATTAGAAATTAAGATGCTTCGATTGAAATAAACCCAGACAATGCCACAATGACATTGAAATTATCAGAAAAGGAAAGATAATACTGTGCCTGATTTATAAATCAGCATTGGAAGGTACACATGTAGTTCCAACCATCCTGGTGGGATCAGTTATAAAATATCAGCATGATTCAAGGATATAGATAAAATGTACCGGTGGTTGAATCCTCTTTTTTGTATGAGAATTGTCTATTAAATGATTTAATATGGAAAAGGAGGAAAATGAAGATGATGTAATGTATAAATTACTTGGTTTATGTCTGCTGAGCATATGAAGCTGTTTTACACAGAATCAGCTATATGAGGCTGTCTGTGTTAACTGATAACAATATGTTAAAGTCTCAGATAAAGATATTTTCTAGCCTTGAAGTAGATACTACTTATTGAACATATGATTCTTTGTGTGCAAACATATCTTGTACTATTGATCTATGAATGCCATGCAAACAGAAAGGCAGATCTAAATCAAAATAATGTATGGCACAGTGATTAGAATGCAGTATTGCAGGCTAACACTGTTCACTGCCAGGAGTTCAATTCTGACCGGCTCAAGGTTGACTCAGCCTTTCATTATTCCAAGGTTGGTAAAATGAGGAGCCAGATTGTTGGGGGCTGTATGTTGACTCTATAAACCACTTAGATAGTGCTATAAAGTACTATGAAGTGGTATATAAGTCTAAATGCTATTGCTATAGTAATAAAAGAATATATATCTTTGGTTTGAATTCTGTTACCTGCAGTATACTGTATGAGTTATCAGTATCATTTACAGAATCTTAATATAAAGAGTTACCAAGTGAGAAACTAATGTAGGATATGAAATCATTCCTAATTGAAACACTGAAGATAAAATAAGAAATGGAATAGGAGAAACAAAAACAGCAATCTTCTAAGTATTTGTCATCTATTATCTTGATCAAGGCACCTAAATGGTCACATTAAAACCAGTTGCTATGACTTCTGGTTGACGTCATGGCACCCTCAGACACAGTGAATGGGTCTCCGCATTCATTGTGCTGATGTCTCCCTGTTTGTGGACTTCCAAAGCCGCCCTGTAGGGGTGGTAAAGCAAAGAGGGACACCCTATGAGGTCGAGGAGAGTTACAGCTCTCCTATCTGACTCGGGGTTTCTTTTCCCTCTCAGCCACAGCAAGAAGAAGAGGCAGCTAAAGATGGCTGCTACAAAGCTGGGACAACCGATGAACATCTAAGACTGGTGCTGGAGCAAAGTAGGTGAACAGTGATTGGAACTGGGGGAAGATTTCCTTTTGCTTTAAATTCAAACCCAAGGAACAATCTAGAACTATTTGCCCAGAATTATCTGTTTAAGCAGCGTCTGAGCATTCTGAGAAACTATCAGAAATTACCAGACCGGAAGTGAAGGGCGTAGAAGAGAAAAATAATAAACTTAGAAATATACAGAAAATTGGATTCTCAAACTGGGAAGATGTGCTACTGGGAAGGCATTTTAAAATGCAGGAATCATTTACTTACAAAACTTATTCTGCTTTTATATTTGTTCTACAACTAAAAGATTGCTAGATTAGTAGCAATACCGAAAGTTAAGCTGAGAGTATCATGGAAGGAAAGATTATGTGAAAGACTGTATCTATTGGAATACATTTAACTACCCTATGACTACTGGAGATCCAAATATGAAAACAAGGAAGTTTTCTTAACTAAAGGGACCCTTGAATGTTATGCTTGAAGATTGAATCTGTAATAACTTTTGGGATTATCTAAATGGAACTGACTGTTTATCTATGGGATATAAAGAACTGGGACTAGTGTACTCCCTGAAGGGCAATTTAAGGACTGAATAAATAGTTTTTGGATTGTTGGACAAAAGTTGAATTAAAAATAAATAAATAAAACAAGGTGCTTTATGAGGCAGAAATGGGTGGAATTTCAAGGAGATGGCGTTACTCTTCCAAAACACAAAAGACACCATGGAGAAAGGATTTAAGATGATTATGGAGAAAATGAAAAATACCATATGAGGGATGATGAGTAAAGAAAAAGATGCCCAGGAAAGGGAGGAGCCAGCAGAAGAAATGAAGAAGACAAAGTAGAGATAACAATGGAAATAACAGTGATTGATAAATTAAATTGGGGAAAATGTATTAAGAGAATTGGAAGAGAAGTTTGAAAGGGAGTTAGGGGCCTGGGCAGAAATTTTGGGAACTAGGCAGTGGAAGAGGTGGGAGAAATACCCAGATTGAACAGTCAAAAAGCAGATTCTGACAGAGAGGAATTTGGGAGGCAAGTTAAAAAAAAACAAAAAACCATAGCAATTAAAGTATTGAAGCGGGCAAGAGACGATGAATAGAAGATTTTTCTTTTCTGTTGTTTTGATTTGCTTTCCATTTTCCCTCTATTTTCTTTTTTTTAGATAGGTGACATGATTAGAAATTAGGTAGGATAGAAAGAAAATGTGTTTTAGTAAAAGATGATATGACTAAAAGTTAGAATAAGTGATAGAAATAAGAGAAGGGGGAAAGTTAATATATACTCTTTTATATAATAAAATAAAAGTAATAATAAGAAACACGGAATAATTGAATAATGACAGATTGCAACTTATTATAATGGTGTATTATTAGAAATATATAAGTTGATTGAATTTAATAATTATGATTAATTTTACTAGTTTTATTTGTATTAGAATATTGGACACCCAGGTGCCACACTGTTCACGCATTGATTTGATATGTTTGTAAAAAAAGAAAAGTCAGTTGCTATATCCACTTCAGGCTGGATATAGCATCCACAAAGCTGAATTAGTTTCCTCTGATGTTAATAATAGAATAACTACCTTAATAAAACTGAAAATACAACATATGCAATATCTGTTTTTCAGATCCCACCACCCCATTTCCAGAGACCTAGTGCTTCGTTACTACGTGCCCAGAAAGTTGATACTTTAAGGTGTGAAATTCAGGAGAAATATGAATCAGACTTCCAGAAAGCTCTAGTAAGCATCAAAGAACGAGTGAAAGAAATTGAAGGACCAGACATCAAAGAAACCCTCCAAGACCAGATCCGCCAGTGGTTTATTGAATGCCGGTGAGATACCATTCTTTCTTTCCCTAACCTCTCCCTATCTGTAACCATACTTACCATAAGGGTTTGTAAACATAATTTCTTTAAGGCAGTTGGAATCAAGGCTGCTTCAGTACAGAGAACAGTTTTAAACAAACCAAAAAAATTATGAAATCACAAGTTGAATCATTATAATTTCTCTTATCACTGTTACCACAGATTCATGGATTTGGTGGTGGTGGGGTTTCCTGTGACTGAGTGGGCATGGCCAACTTGGAGTCATTCACACCCACACCCACTCAGTCACATGACACCCCCCCACCAAGCCATGCCGACAGAACCCGTAGGAAATTTAAAAAAAATTCTATTCTGCCTTTTCCTGAGATGCCTCCAGACGCAGCCTCCTTTTTTTAGTGTGCACCTGCCCTGGAGGTCCCAAGCACACACCTGACCTGCCACTGATGAATCACAAATGAATAAACAGTGTATGCTTGCATGGCCGGCGCTTGGAACAGGGCAGCGATGGCAGTGGCACATTTAAGAAGGGGAGCGGCTCAAGTAACTTTCACTTGCAAAAAGCCTGCAGCCGCTGCATCTTTCGGCACAAGAAGCGCCTCCAGGCGCACTGAAAAAAAGAGGCTGTGGCTGCAGACATCTTGTGACAAGGGGGGCGAGATGCGGGCTGGCAGAGAGCCCAGAGGCAACAGCTCAATCCTGGCTTGCCTTCCCCTCTGCCACCAGCCACGGGAGGAAGGTAAGCCCAAAGAAACAGGCGGTCTTGGGGGAGGAAGTGGGGCTAGGGCTGGGGCCTCTGAAGGACAGGAAATGGGGCGACGCATGCAACTGGCAAAGGAAGAGCGGGCAGCGAGTGGGCAGTGGCTGCAGGGCAAGGCCAGAGCTGGGAAATGGCGCATTCCCTGACCTGGCCGAGGCAGGCAGTGGCTCTGGGGCCTTGGGGAATGCCGTGTCCCTGGGCCCTGGGCCCTGACCCAAGGTGAAGGGAGAGCGGGTGGCGAGTGGGTGGAGGGTCCGGTGCAAGACCGGAGTCAGGGAATGGTGCATTCCTGACCCAGTCGAGGCAGCAGCAAGTGGGTGGCGGCTCCGGGACCTCACGGAATGGTGTGGCTCTGGGCCCTGACCCAACATGAAGGGAGAGCAGGTGGCGAGTGGGCAGCAGCTCTGGGGCAAGGCAGGAGTTGGGGAATGGTGCATTCCCCAAGCCAGTCAAGGCAGCAGCAAGCAGGCGGCGGCTCCAGGGCCTTGGCGAATGGCGTGCCCCTAATGTCAGCGTTCCAGATATCCCCAACTCCAATTAAAAACTCCGAGGCAAGCATTTCTCCAAGTTCAATTTATTAGAGTAGGTATACTGGCACATCTGGGAAAACCCGAATCTGAGAGTTCCAGGGTTTCCCTCAGTAAATCAAAACCCCAAATCCATCCCCTGCACCCATCACTCTGTCACATGACCCAATCATCATCCGTCCCAACTTGAGCTATCACTGCAACCACTCCTCAAAATGCATAAACACCATGAGCTTGACCGAAGGGAAGAATGCTATTAACTAACTACAATCACTCTCCTGAATCCCCCTTCCTATTTTCCCAAGTGCAAGAAGTTGGCAGCGTGGAAGCTTCTGGTGCTAATATGGCTTCCAAAGCTGATAGGTGTCCCCCCCCTGAGGAAAAAAATCATGGTTTGGAAAATAAAATGGATGAAACACAAAAGAAGAGGGTTAACACTTTGTTCATAAAACCACTTAACTCCGTCTCCCCCTTCCCGGAGGATCCTTTGGTTTATCAGGGAATTTATCGTGAAATTGTTTCACTTGTCTATCAGCTTTCAGATCCCAACTTTTGACCCATGGAACTTCTGACAAAGGGCACCCTTTCCAGTGTACTAAATATTGTAAACGACCTCTTTGCAACCTAGAGTCAATAATTTTTTTGACTTCGTAATGAGTTTCACATTGTACTATCATAGGAGTGGAGGGGAGCAACTGGTAAGGGTCCCAAGGTAGAGCCCACTGCTGGTTTTAAAAGGCTGCTGTGAAACACAGGATGTATTTTCCCCAGGATTCGAGGCAGATTAAGCTGGACCATTACAGGGTTATTCACCTTCACCTTCAATGAATTTTGGTCCAAATTTCTTGCTAGGTAACCTCAATCTTAGGTACTTCTTGACAGATACACTTTATCTCCTATTCGAAAAAGCGGCTGGAGAGATCTGTGTTCGTTGACCGAAGGGAAGAATGCTATTAACTAGCTACAATCACTCTCCTGAATCCCCCTAAAATGGGTTTTACATTTCTCAGCTGCTTCTGTTAGAGCTTTCTTAGTATTCTCCCAACCCTTTTGCAAGGAGGTCATCCATTCTGTTAGGGACATGGACGTGGGTGGTTCTTTAGGCAATTCAGGCATAGGCACAAAATCCATGCCAGTAGTTATTCGAAAAGGATAATTATTCGAAAAACACTGTACTACTGTGTTTTTATATAATATAATTATATATTATAAGCCACTTATTATAAGCCACTTCTGTGAACGGTAATAACTCTCCCTGGTTTTCTTGTTGATAATTTATAACATCTAATGTACTGTTCCACCATTGCATTCGCTTTTTCAGTGGATTTGTTAATAGCTGGATGAATGCTAAACTAAGCCCCTGTGATGAACCAATGGACCTCAGGAACTCCTTCCAGAACTTAGCAATAAATTGGGCCCCTCGATCTGATATTCTCCTAGGGACCCCATGTAGCTTGTAGATGTGCTTCACAAAAAGTTTTGCCAGCTTTTTGGCAGAGGGTAGTCCGTTACAGGCAGCAAAGTGTGCTTGTTTGGAGAATAAATCAACGACAATCCAAATCACTGTGTTTCCTCCGCTGTCTGGAAGTTTGACGATAAAGTCCATTGCAATCTCCTCCCATGGTTGCATAGGTTCTGCCATTTGCTGGAGAAGACCAGGGGCTTCCCTGGTCAGGATTTCATGGTGGCACAGGTAGCGCAGCTTTTAACATAGTCCTCTACATTGGTTTTCATTCTTGGCCACCAGAACTGTCTTCTAACCAAATGGAGGGTTTTTAAGAACCCAAAGTGGCTCCCTAGTCGAGAGTCATGACTTCGTTTTAGCACTAGCAGTCTCATGTAGCGGGGCACATAAATCTTACTCCCTTTCCAAGCCAGTCCCTCCTGCAACGTTAAGTCCAGTTGGTTTTCTTTGAACCAGGCATCGTCTGATAGTACAGCTTTTAACTCCGCTGTCAACTTCTCTTCAGGAAGGTCAGAATGGAGTCTGGTTTGTGCCCAAGTGCATGCTTGGGAAGCTGACTGAGCTTTTGAGATCATGGCATGTACTACTACTTCTTGTCGGCTGTCAAATTAGGGTTTCCTGGACAAAGCATCGGCCAGTAGGTTTCTGCCCCTCAGGATTTATTTCAGCTTGGAGTTAAAGCGTTTAAAATACTGAGCCCAGTGAACCTGCTTGGGGGAAAGCTTCCAAGGAGTCTGTAGCGCCTGAGGGTTTTGTGATCAGTCCATACCTCGAATGGTTCCTTAACCCCCTCTAGGAAATGTCTTCAGGATAAGAGAGCCCACTGCACCGCAAAAGCTTCCTTCTCCCAAACCGCCCATGTCCGTTAGCTTTTTCAACACATACGCACAAGGCAGTTAGTCATTTTGAGCGTTCCTCTGCAGTAATACAGCTGCAACCGCCGCTTGCATTGTCACTTGCATCGGCTTGGACTTTGAAGGGCTTGTCTGGGTCAGGGTGTTGGAGGATTGACTCTGCAGCAAACCGCCATTTTAATTGTTCAAAGGATTTCTGACAGTCCATTGTTCAAGCTAGGGGCTGGCTAGGTTTCGGCTTGGTCCAGTTTTTAGTAACTCTGTCAAAGGGAGAGCAACTTTGGCAAAACAAGGGATAAATTGTTTGTAAAAGTTTGCAAATCCCAGGAAGCTTTGAAGTGGCTTACATGTTCGTGGGGTTTGCCAGTCTAGCACAGCCTTCACTTTTCCTGGATCCATTTTGATTCCTTGATCAGACACCCAGTAATCCAGGTAGTCTAAGGACTCTTTATAGAACTTGCATTTTGACAGCTTCGCAGAAAGTTTGGCTGAGAAGAGTTTTTTCAGTATCTGTCTGACTAGTTTGATGTGTTTTTCCATGGTTTCGCTGAATATAAGAATGTCAATCAGGTAAACTAGGACTCCCTGACACAGGTGCTCATGCAGCACCTTATTGATCAGCTGCATGAACATTGCAGGGGCCCCTTGAAGCCCAAAAGGAAGACTGGGAATTGGAAGCTGCTCAGCGGGGAGTTAAATGCTGTTTTCCATTCATCGCCCTTTTATGCGGACTTGGTAGTAGGCTTCCCTTAGATCTAGCTTGGTGAAGATTTTGTCTTTTGATAAGTGGTTCAGCAAGTCTTTTCATTAGGGGTAAGAAGTAGGTGCTTTGTATGCAAACTGCATTGCTATTATGGAAATCAACACATAATCTCAGACCCCCATCTTTCTTCTCTTTAAACAAGACGGGGACTGCCATTTTAGATTTTGCAGTCTCGATGAACCCTCTGGCTAAGTTGGTATCGATGTACTTCCTCAACTTGGTCATTTCCGCAGGTGTCATGGAGTACATTCTGGGTTTTAGTAAATTGGCCCCAGGTTCTAATTCGATGGCACAGTCGGTGGCTCGATGAGGGGGAAGGATATTACATTCTTCCTCAATAAAAGCCACGGCCAGGTCTTTATATTCCTTGGGAATCTGGGGCTCGCCTGAAGGACAGTCTGAAGCGGCTGTTGCAGCTTCTGGCATTTGGCTTCTATAGTTTGGCAGTCTCTTGGGAGGAGGGACTGGGGGCAGTGGGCCGACACCAATGATGATTTTCCAGTATCTATCCTCCCATTTGATGGCGGGGGCCCACTTGTCAAGCCAAGCAAGGCCCAATATGACAGATTCTGACATCTTTGGCGCTACTATAAATCATATAAGTTCATGATGTCTCCCAAATTCCTATCTAACCAGTTCAGTAATTTGGGTGACTGGGACTCCACCAATTAATGTCCCGTCTACCTGTTCAAACTTAATTGGGTGCTTTAAGGCTCTTGTTTTTATTCCTAATTGTTCAACAATTGGAAGTCCAATTAAACATCTGGTACAGCCAGTATCTGTTATAGCCGGTACTTTCCCTTGCTCCCCAGTCTCTGGCACCACCAGTTTCATGTTAATTGAAAAAAAGGGGATGTATAAACTCAGGAGTGGATCATCTTCTCTGCTAGCATTGTAGGGAGGGGCTTCTTTGGCTGGAGGTTCCTCCCTCTCTTCGA
>JANHFK010010743.1:93591-103910 GCA_036250565.1 Sibynophis collaris | reverse complement strand
GATGTGCCAGTATCTCTCCTTAAATAAAATGGAACTTTGAAGAATGATCGTTGTGGATTCCGTTTCTTTGGAGGGGGGTTTCTGGAATGCTGACAGTGTGGCTGTTATCAAAGAATCTCTAGCAGGCTCCAGGGGCACTGCTCCACAAGTGCCCAGCTGTGAGACCCTTTTTCGTAGGTTGGGCTCAAGGGATCAGGTGGGATTGCTGCTGCTGCAACAGCCTCCCTGCTACATGGCAGCTTCCCTACCCGGGCTCCTGGACCTCACTGTGGGGCTGGCGGTGGAATTACCCAGGCTTATAGTTCTGGGTGATTTCAACCTGCCATCCCTGGGGTCAGGGTTGGAGGTAGCCCAAGATTTCATGGAAATCATGACTTCCATGGGCCTGTCCCAGGTCATCCAGGGTCTGACTAGGAATAGTGGTCACACACCTGATTTGGTGTTCTTGTCGGAGCAGTGACTGTGTGACCTGGAATTGGTGGACCTGTCCTTGGTCCCTTTGTCATGGTTGGATCCCAGTCTGGTGGGAATGAGTTTCTCAAGAGCTGTACCCCCATGCAGGGAGGCAGGACCTATTAGATTGGTCCGTCCCCATCAACTAATAGACCCTGATAGGTTCCAAAAGGAGCTGGGGGTTATAAGTGCAGATCTGCTGCACAGTCCAGCTGAGCTCTTAGTCACTGTTTGGAATAGGACGGTGACTGAGGCTCTGGATAGGATTGTACCCATGTAACCTTTCCTCATCCATAGACCTCTCTGCCCTCCGTGGTATAGAGAGGAACTGAGAGGGATGAAACAGATGAAGAGACGTCTAGAGCGCCGCTGGTGGAAAACGGGATGAACTCGATCAAACATGGGTAAAAGTTGCTATTATACTTATACTTAATTAAATTTATATACCACCCTTCTCCCTTCCGGGACTCAGGGCGGTGAACAGACATAGTTACAAACAATGAAATACAATAAAAAATATAAAATGATAAATAATGGGACTTTAAAATGTTTTAAAAATAGATTAAACAAAACGATCCTGTCTGTTCTAAAACATTTTAAAAACATTTTAAAAATTCCTCTTTAAAATCCCCTTAAAAAATCCCATCAGCTTCTTGCCCCAAAAACTAAAGGTTATCCCAGGCCGGCCAAGCGGAACAGGTGAGTCTTCAATGCCCGGCGGAAAAGGCGAAGGTCGGTCATTGTTCGTAGGTCGGGGGGGAGGTCGTTCCAGAGAGCAGGTGCTGCCACAGAGAAGGCTCTCCCCCTGGGGGTCGCCAGTCAGCATTGCCTGGCCGACGGCACCCTGAGGAGTCTCTCTCTGTGGGAGCGAACCGGTCGGTGGGAGGTATTTGGTAGCTGAAGGCGGTCCTGCAAGTATCCAGGTCATAAATAAATGGTTAATTGCTGTATTAACTATTAAGCAGACTAAGCACATGCTTAGAGCACCAGGCCCAAAGGGGGCACCACAAAGTTGAGAAAGAAAGAAAAACCCCAATAAAGTTTATACAGTATGTACAAAGGAGGGCGGGCACCAAGATTTGTCAGTGCTTAGGGCACCAGTGAGCCTTAATCCGGCACTGCATATAATCATATACTGAAAATTTACCAACTGTAAATTTCCTTTCTCGTTAGCAAAGCTATTTTCATTTTTAGTTCTCTGAGACTCGATAACAATCTGAGACCATTGAGAAGACTTGGCTTCATATTTAATAAACGAAATATGTGATTCAAGATTTGTCATGAGAGCAGAAATCCCATCTTCCTGTCTGTATACTAAGCTTCTACATGTGTTGAGATTGATGGCTGGGTATGGTAGCAGGAAGCAAAACAGGAAGTAAAAGGTGAAGATATATTTCCTGGGTTAAGGCGATCATATTAGGGTGAGAGAACTTAATGCTCATGCACTTTTACTAATTCTGCTGACATTCCCCTTTTAGGCAATTATTAAAGCAATAGAAGTTCTATCCTCTTGTGTTCTTGGCCAGACAATTTAGAGCCACTGTTTTGTTTTCACATGGTAGTACTATAGGTAATTTTCAACTTACAACAGTTCATTTTAGTGACTGTTCGAAGTCACGACACTGAAAAAAGTGACTTATGACCATTTTGGACACAACTGTTGCAGCATTCCCACAGTCATGTGGTCAAAATCCAGATGTTTGACAACTGACTCATATTTGTGATGGTTGCAGTGTCTCAGGGTCATATGATCACTCTTTGCAACCTTCTGACAAGCAAAGTCAATGAGAAAATCAGATTCACTTAACAATCACGTTACCATCTTAACAACTGCAGTGATTCACTTAACAACTGTGTCAAGAAAGGTCATAAAATGGAGCAAAATTCACTTAACACATGTCTCCCTTAGCAACAGAAATGTTGGCCTCAATTGTGGTTGTAAGTCAAGGTCAAGGTCTGTATTCCTCACACTACAATCCATGGGACATGGCTGCTTCTTTCTAATAGATCCCATTGAGAAGATTAACGTTTTCAAGACCATCCATTAGTATTTCTTTTTCAATATATCCCCCCCAGACTTAATGATCGCGGAGTGTTCCAATGTACTATATTGTAAGAAAAGGTGTGGTTTTCAAAGAGACCTAGCATTCAGAAATCTTGCAGAGGTAGTTTTCAACAGGACTGATGTCCATGCAAAATGATGATAAACTGCTAGCTAAAAATTGTGCTGACCTGATTTGAATCATCATAATAACGCATATTTCCAGGCTTCACCATGGAAATTCACAAACTTTTTTGCACCTCCCAATATTGTTAGGAATACTCTTTCAGACTTTTAGCCCCCTCTGGTGGTTAAATGCTCCTTTACTCCATGTGTCACGCTCATGCCAAAGGAAGCCTCTTTACCTTCTTTAAACCATTTCTTGTTTTTTCTTCCAGCAGCTGCAGGTGGTTCCTTTATTCGGCGATATGCAGATAGAGCTGGCCAGATACATTAAGACCAGTGCTCACTATGAGGAGAACAAATCCAAGTGAGTGCCTGCCATAATGTCTCTTGGCTTTGGTGTGTCTTAGTCTACTCTTCCACTCGTGTGTAAGCTCACTGCGTGACTGCCTGTGAGCCTGTGTCCGAGTGATTAAATGACTGAACGTAAGAATGAGTGCTTTGCTAAGGATGTATGTCACATTAGGATTTCTTATTTTCTCTTTACTGTATCTTGAAAGACACTGATTCTACCAATTTCTACAGTTAAATGTTCCTTACCTCCCTGAAATTCTTCATTGGTTCCCTAGCTAGATCTCCCAGTAAGTCCTAAAAATGAAATGGAAAGGGGGTCCTTGGTGCTTGTTTTCTTGCAGATGTTTCATTCATGTAACTAGGAAACATCATCAGCCAACAGCCAAAGAAGCCAACAGCAAACATATCAACCAAAGAATCTCTAAGACCATCCCAGCAACATTGACAGGCAAGCCACCATGTAAACTGACAGCAAACTGCACTCCTTACTAGCTTGATGGTGTTATGTAGTTTGAGTAATGAAACGTCTGCAAGAAAACAAGCAAGCTCAGAGAGCATCAAGGACCCCTCATGTTAACCCTGAGCTTCAGATATTCTACTTTATTAGTGAAATGGAAAGATAACTCATGCAGAGAGTGCAGTTTTTAAAATGTTGATTCTTCAAGTACTGCCATCTTTGGAATTAAATATTCTTCAAGCTTAATCTCCCTTCCCTGGTATTTTCCAGTTCTTAGACATTCCAACATCTCAAGCTGTGATCTTGAACTGATTGAGTGCCTAAAAGCCCCTATTTCTTTTTTTTAAAATTTACTAAAGGATCAATTTAAGAATAACTTTAGAATTGCTCTGCAGATGCAGTTAAATCAGATTATTATTTTATCTTGAAGTGACAGTCCAGAACTTTTGGGACCTTTCTCTGCACAGAGTTATTACGTTCCGATAACAAATCCAGGGATGCAACTATTGAAGATTTATACCAAGTATAAGACTTATACTTCTGTCTTCTACCAACAATTTTCAAGCTCAGTGAACTCTGGCTACCATTCAAAATGCTTGCATTCCTAGAGTTTTTCCCTAAACCAGGCAGATTTTGCTCCTCACCTTAAACTTTCTTACTTCTTCCTTGCTATTTCCATCTTAATTTCCATTTCAAATCTCATCCAGTCCTTTGGCTAATGAGGGAATGCCCATGTTTTCCCGAAAATACCCATGTTTTCCCAAAAATAAGACCCTGTCTTATAAATATTTTTGCCACCAAAAAAGAAGATAGGTCTTATTTTCGAGGGTGGGGACTTGTCCACTGACTCACCTCATTTGCGTGCATCACCCCAGCTTCCTTTTCGTTGTGAGAGGCCTTCAGGAATTTCTTCTGCGGCCAGCATGGCTGGCATGGCTTTCCTGAAGGCCTCTGCAGCCAATTATAGAGTTCTGGATTGATCCGGACTGATCTGTTATCAGCTGCAGAGGCCTTCAGGAAAACCTTACCAAGCCTTGGTGGCAGCAGAAAAAATGGGCTGGCAAGGCAGGTGTCAGGGTGTGTGAAGCCTGGCTGCAACTGTCAGAAGATAAGTAGTAGGGCAGCTCAACCCCCATCCCCATCCTAGCTTAATTTTTACCCGTGCACCCTGGAGTGGGAGAGGTCTTAATTAGGTCTTATTTGGGGGGTAAGGCTTATATTGGGGGTAGACTTATATTGGGCACACGTGTAAAAATCAATCTACGACTTACTTTCAGGGTAGGTCATATGTAGAGTCCTCGCAGTTACGACGCGAGGACTCCGATAGCAGGCTGGCGCGCCTTAGCCAATCAGCAGCCAGCCTGCTGCAAGCGGGAAAATAACCCTCCCGCAATAGGTCAGCCGTTGGACAGCTCCGAGTATTTAAGGAGCTGTCAAACTGCAAGCGTGAGGAGAGTTTGCCGAGCCGCGCGAAGTGCCTTCTTGCTGTTACTTTAAATAAAGAGTTGAACCTGCCTGTCTCGTCTTGGGGAATTACTCACCTCGCAAAAGAGTTAACACTGGCCATATTTCCAGGGAAACACGGTATTAGAGATCTGTTTAATCCAAGCAAGGATGTAGATTACCTTCCTCAAACTTTCTCAGACTTTCTGAATGTTCACCAGTCAGACTTGCTAAATAAATGTCTCTAACTAGCAAATTGTTCATAAATTATAGCCATAAAGATGTGTCTTTTGAAATACAGGGAAGTGATTGCTAGAACTGAGTGCAGATCAATAATTTGCACTGAGAGTTTATATGTATATGGTGGCCGATATCTGAATACCTGTACTGAGAGGTATTGATGAAGATGGAAAGGAACGATTGGATTTGTGCAAGAATGTACACGTGAAGAACGCTTACGTGGCAGAAAAATGGATATGAGTGTTAATGTATAGGAGTGATGATATACGTTGGAAATATATTTGCCTATATTAAATTCAGTGTCTGTACTTGTATGTTGACTGTTATTTGTTTGCATGCTTGGCAGCTGCGAATGTAGGTATGAATGCTCATCCTGTGAACGTGAATGTGACCAAGTGTGCCTGCTCTGGGTAATTTTTATCCACATTTTTCAATTGGATAGAAAATTCTTCAGAGCATGAACACAACACTCTATCTGTCCAGAAGGATTCTCAGACTGGGTTTTAGGCAGGACAACAAAAGAAATGTGGCATAAACTCTAGTTACTCCCAACTGGAATTGTTTTCAATGGAATTGTTCATAGGGATGAATGTGGACCTTGGGGAGCCTTTTCAGTGGTAGCTTAAAGAGGATGGGTTTGTTTGTTTATTTATTTATTACTTTTGATGCTGCCCATCTCCCCTATAACGACCCTGGTAAATGAAATCACAAGGGTTGAATTATGACCACCTGTCTTGGTATGGAGTCCTAGAAGGCAATGCTGTCCCACTGTATTTCAGGCAGCCTCCCCTGTAGCTAATTCTAGGCATGAAGGGTAAGTGTTGCAGTTCAATTTATTGCAAGATGTAAATCCAAAGTGGCTCAACCATACGAAGATCACAAAATTTGATGTGATGCATGCCTCTCAGTTGGCAGTTTCAGTTTCCATTTCACTACACAACTTGGTGACTTTATTTTGGGATAACTACCAAGATTCGAACCAAATAAACAGTTTCAGTTTCTCAAATTTAGACCAGAAGGCCAGCAGTCACAGAATTATTGCTAATAAGAGACAATCACTAATTAATTACTGCAAAAAAGAAATCAGGTTATAATTGGATTACATTACTGGAATTCATAGTGTTCGTTGGGTGTATATTTATTTCATTTTATGGTATCTGACTAATGGCTTCCATACTAGCATAAATGTGTACGTTGTTTCTCACTCATCATTCTAACCTTCTATTGCCAAAATAAGTTGGATTTTTAAACTCAGCCTGGTCCACGGAAGTATTTAACAATGTGTGTTTAAATCCCATTTCTAATCTATGCTACTCCCATCCCAATAATCAAACTGCGAACTATTTCTTCCACTCATCTTTATTTACTAACAATTATTTTCTTATTCAGTTTCTAAGCAGAACAGTATCGCCTCCTGGGCCTCTTTCTCCTTCCTTGGAGAAGAGATTATGAACACTAACTTGGCTGCACAACAATTGTGGGGGTTTTATGTTCCTGCACATTCATGCCCTTCTTTTCCTTTTCGTCTCCCTAATTCATTTCCATCCTTGTGGTGAGATGTAATTAACTGTGTTTTTTTTTCTTGTATGGCCTTTTAATTTTGTGTAATGGAATAGATTATATATGGCAGGTTGGGCTAGTGCAGCAAAATATCTGATCACCACTGATAACCTGTTGATGATTTCTTTGGGGAACAATACACTGGAAGGGTAAGAGCAAAGTATTGGATTTCTGAACATCTGGAAATATAATAGGACCTAATCATCCCTGTCAATATAATTAAGAGAATTGCACCTACTTCAATATTACCAAGGATAACTAGTCCCAGAAAGGAGATTTTAAAATATCCCACTCTTTCAAAATAAGCAGAAGTTGGCACTTCAGATAGCCTGAATAAATACTCTTTACTGATATTTAAATAGAAGTCAGGTTCATTTGCTACATTTAAGAATAATTCATAGTCATGTAAAAGAAGAAGGAACGAATGGCTAAGTTCAAACTTTATGGAAAATCATATTGAAGATGAGTCATTATTGATGTCATCTTAAATGGAGAAATTGTGAATCTGTAACTAAGATTTAGAAAGTCTAATTTGAGAACTTTGTAAAGCATTTGCTACTTACTATGATTCTGTGTGTTAGCTGAATAGATGAATCATAGCTATAGACCTTGCTCTGGCAGCCAGGAAAAGGAAACACTTTTAAACTTTGGTTTTCTATTATTATTAGGGTTGCCAGGTGTATCAAATCATTTTTGTCCGTTATTTATTTCCTAATTCAATTTTTAACTTTTTTTACTGATGCTGTTCTATATTGGCATAGGCCTAGAATGTTATAAATGTAGGTTAAATAGACCCCAGTTTTTGATTCTAGACATCGTTTCTTTATATACTTTTATTTACAATATATATAGTTTCTTAAAGACCAGTCCTCAAATTCTGTTATTGAATGAATAATTCCTTTTGTCATCTATGGATTTGCTACCGTACTTTTACCACAAACATAAAATAAGTAAAATAAACATATCAAGTGAAGGATAAATTATGAAATTAAAAAACTTACCTACTCCAACATCTATAGTTTTCAGTTGTCAGTTACTGAGTGATGCACCATATCAAAAGACATTGGACCAAGTGAGGTATTAGTGGACCAGTGGACCAAAGTTATCTTGAGTAATAACTGTAGAGTCAGAAATGAGTGTTAACTTAAAGACATTGGTTTTCTGCCCAGATGGACATGCACTCAGAGCAGCATCAGTCCACAGTATAACATCTGTGAACAGATGGTACAGATCCGAGACGATCATATCCGGTTTATCTCTGAACTTGCTCGCTACAGCAACAGTGAGGTAAGCTTCCATGGAGGCATGCGTTGCACAATCTATGTGTGAAAGAATAAATGTTGAGTGTGTTCTATGGGCAATTCATTATTACCTTGATTCCGTGGTTTGATTATGGTGATGGAATGCAAATAGCTTGCCTCTTGGAGATTTAGGTTATGAATGTCCAACTCTGTCTAATCCAACCAACAGCAGTTCTCCAGACAATCAGAGTAGAAAGAACTCTCTCTGTATCATAGATATAGTCTGCAGTCCAATTCTTATTTACTGTTTTGCATAGAAAAGTATATAATGCAATATCCCAGGGCCATGTGCAGTGCTAGGACGCCCTGTATGCTGCTTGCAAATTTTTTCAAAGATTGCCTTTAAATTGCACGTTTTTAAATTTAGACGGTAGGGAGAAATATTAAAAAATAATCTTTGTAATTCTGTTTAATTGTTGTTGTTTTTTCAATTAAACTTAAGTATTGGTTAAACCAAATCAATTATAGTCTTTGTCCAGATTCCATCTACTTATTTTAATTGTGGATCCATTATACAACTGAAGAATAAATATGAACCTCCTTCTGAAAACAATTAAATATCCCTAGGTGTTCTTAGGCTTCCCAAATTCCAAATTGCTTTTAGTGCTGTCAGATGACATACTGTTCAGCATTATTTAAACCTACCACCTGTGTAGTTTGGATATCTATGGCCTTTTTCAGTTCAAAGATTTAAAAACATTCACAATTATTCAGTGGGCAGATGATTGCCTGCACAATAGAGGGCATTATGCTACACAATATATTTGCATATATGAACCCAAAGGAGAAATTATCCTTGAATTTCTCTTTTATAGGAGCTAGATATTTACTGTTAGTCAAAATGTTTCCAAAAGAATTAAGTAAAAATTGCAATAATTAAGAAATTCAGGTGTTGGTACTTCTGCATTTTTCTCTGAAGATCTTCCTAATTTTATTTTAATGTGTAGGAAGCTGGATGAGTTTTTATAATTGAGTGTTATCTTTGAACTATATTGTTTGGGATATGTAGGTGAAGGACTAGAATATGAAACTGATTGGAGAAATCATGTCATTTTGATGTCAGCCATCTGTGTATTTTATCTTGGCAACTTTCCAGCAGTTCTGGATTTGTAATCCATCCAGAGTCATTGATTGAGATAGACGGTTATAGAAATTGAGTAAATAAATCAATAAATTAATTTCTAAGTTCTTCCCCTCATTCCCTGTTCAACAATTAACTCTTGTTGATGAATGTTTGCAATGTCTTGCTCAGTTAATGAAAATAGCAACATGAAGCAACTAAAGGAAAAGATTCCTGAGTGAGACAGAGTGAGACAGTCTACTCCTTTTCCAGGTAGTAACCGGTTCAGGATTAGACAGTCAGAAGTCAGATGAAGAATATAGGGAGCTTTTTGACCTGGCTTTACGTGGACTTCAACTTTTGTCCAAGTGGAGTGCACATGTGATGGAAGTGGTAAGTATTTTTTTTACCTGATACATTTATATGTTGATTTTTAAGGTAAAGCTGTCTTCA
Source organism: Sibynophis collaris (assembly GCA_036250565.1). Lineage (NCBI taxonomy): Eukaryota > Metazoa > Chordata > Lepidosauria > Squamata > Sibynophiidae > Sibynophis > Sibynophis collaris. The sequence goes on along the minus strand of JANHFK010010743.1, from coordinate 94,425 downwards.
GCATAAATCTCTAACATGTTTTAATTTACTTTCTCTCTAAAGCTTGCAAAAATTGAACTTATTTAAAGATGTGCATGCCTGTGTACTGTTTGCAAAACTTGACTTTAAAAAATAGAATTTACATATACTGGAGAAATTATGTTATAGGCTGAATTTAGTATTTTCCAAGAAATCAATATGTTGGATTTTTCCAACTGGATTTTCTGTGTTTTTTTTCCCCTCGAAGTATTCTTGGAAGCTAGTCCATCCTACTGATAAGTTCTGTAACAAAGATTGTCCAGGCACTGCTGAAGAGTATGAGAGAGCTACCAGATATAATTATACCAGTGAGGAAAAGTTTGCTTTTGTGGAGGTAGGTGGCTATATCCCTCATTTTTGCCCAGCGTACATAGTTTCCTTGAATGGATGACTGAAGCAATCTTGTGTTGAAATGGAATATTGGAGGATTCAGACATTGCTGTCTTCAATTTATACTGTCCTGTTTTCTCCACTTGTTCTTGTATTTTTTTAAATAACCTTTATTATTAAAACAAAAGTTGGACATGGTGAAACCATCTTAGTTATATCTCCGCCAAACAAAATTTAGCATAACTTTCTGGTCTCTTCAATATACATTACTACTTATTAATTCTATACATATATTTAACTTTTTTTACATGCTTACAGATACAAACTATATTACATCTTGTTTTGCTCTATACATCCTCTTCTTCTCTGTTCCGACTTCCATTCCTTGAGTTTAACCATTGATAAAATTTATTCCAAATTTCATGGTATTCTGTCTCTCCTTTATTTTTCAGTTCTAAGGTCAATCTACCATATTCTACACATTCA
>JANHFK010010740.1:0-10552 GCA_036250565.1 Sibynophis collaris | reverse complement strand
TTTCTCAGTTTTCAAAAGTTCAACAGTAACAAATTTGCAAAGTCTCTAGGTGGCAGTTTTATTTTGTAATTCTTCCAGCTTTGACTTCCCTTTCACAGACTAATAAGCTTGAAAAAACGACCACTTTCACTTGGCAGCAGATTCACTAATAATTATTTAAACCAGAAAAGAAAAGAAAAAACTAAAGAGAAAAGTTGCAAGGATAAAATCTAAAAATTAAAAAGCCAACATTATGATTCGAAGAAGAAAAAAACCCCCATTCATTTAAAACAAAACAAAAATCAAGAAGATTTTTGAAGAAGTTAGAAAGCATTTTTCAAGAAGTTAGAAAGCATTTAATAGAGTTCCAGCAGTAAAAAAAAAAGAAAATTGACTGAGACCTCTTTCGCCGCTTCTCTAATTCCGTCTCAACTTTAAACAATTTGTCTCTTTAAGTCTTTAGGGTGAAACCACAAAAGAAAAAATCATTAGAAACAGTCTTTTTTTAAAGTGCTCTCACCAGTCCGACACACTGCTTCTCATTTTTCCTTCCTTCATCTTGGAGCTGTCCCTGCTTCAGCAGCTATGGCAGCTGCCTCGCTGATGCCAGCAAAAGGGGCTTCCCTGAGTTCTACCAGGGACTTTGCGATGTCCCTGAAGTCTTCAGACTGCGCCCCTCACTCTCCCTGTCTCTTCGGGACAGGTGAGGTTCCAAAAGAACCGTCCAGCGGCAGGAGTTTCGGTAGAATATCTGGAGCTTCGGATCTGCACGCCCGTACCGCAGTGACTTCAGCCCCGCCTCCCAGAAGGAATGCTGGATTTCTTACCCCATAAGAGCAGGTATGGATCCATCTGGTTTAGTATCATCTAACGTTACTGAAATGGGAGCGTCATCATCCAGAATAATTGTGCAACCACAGAAACCTGATAGAAAAATAAAAGGAGGAAAACCAACACAAAAATTCAATCCAGAGCATAATTTCTTGCTAAGCATTTTCAGTGGTCCTTTGCAAAGTTTTACTTTTTTTCTTAGCAAATAAACATTTAGAGCTATTCTGCCAAATAACCTTCCAAGGGATTTGTGAAAGCAAATGGGGGAAATTAATCTGATGAAATATAACTAGAATTTATACTGAAATTCACTACATCTTGTGTAGGGAAAGAGTATATTAATGCTGGTTTTGTAACTCATCCATAAACCAGGTCAGGCCTATGTAAGATAATCTCAGTTTATTAGACATACATTATAGTTTGTCAAATGTTTTGCTGATTAATCCCCTCTACTTTTTTTGCAACAAAACCCATTTTTTATGACTGTTCATATTATGTGGAATTTGATCGGAAGGTATTAGAACATTATTAACTGTCATAAAACAGATTCCATGCATACCCAACTTCTTCCAGAAGGCTTCTTTGTAGTACATCATGCATTTAATGACAGAACCCATTGGGAGGCGCTGGATTAATTGGTTTCTTATTGTTGGCAGTTCCGGAGTGAAATGAATCTTTCCAGTCAATATAGGTGGAATGGCACTAATGACATACTTGCCCTGTTAAATACAACATAGGCAAACCTTTGACACATTTTGAAAATCATTTCTATATTCCAATTTATTTTGAACCTTTTCAAAGTCTATAGTGTTTGTAAAAGACTTTAAAACAATGAAAATAAAATTGCAATTCTAAGTAAATGAGCTGCTTCTCCTCTTTCTCCTTCTCCTCCCCCCCTCCTCCACAGCCCACCCTTATATTGGATTTTAAAAAAAAGATAATCCCAACTACTTTCCTAGTAAAATAAAAAATCCTGTATCAGGCAATGATCTCATATACTTTCACCTTTTCCTTTGTCAGTCTATCTTTCTTAAAACAAAGCCTTAAGTCCCAACCAAATTCATTTATTCCTTTAAGTAAATTTATAAAGTTGCAACTCACTTTCAGTGACTATGGGTGGCTTATAAAGCTAAAAATCCAATATAAAAAACAATATCAGCAACAACCCCCTATCTCCCTAGTAACAACAATTAATCAAATAAGCCATTTGATGGGCTCCATCCCATTTTCAGTTCCCCAGGCCTGTTAGCAAAACCAGATCTCACTTATTAAAGTGAGGACCAATCTTATCTCCACAGGGATGATAACAGAATAACAGAACTGGAAAGGACCTTGTAGGTCATCTAGTTCAACCCCCACCCAAGCAGGAGACCCTACACCATTTCTGACAGATAGCAGTCCAATCTCTTCTTGAAAGCTTCTGGTGAAGAAGCTCCCACAACTTCCGAAGGCAACTTCTGTTCCATTGGTTGATTGTTTTGTCCGAAAATGTCTCCTTATTTCTAGGTTGAATCTTTCCTTGATCAATTTCCATCCATTATTCTTTATCTGGCCTTCAGGTGCTTTGGAAAATAACTTGACCCCCTCCTCTTTGTGACAGCCCCTCAAGTACTGGAACACTGCTTGGTTTTTCTTGCAGAGGTTTCATTACCCAAACTTGGTAACATCATCAGTGCTAGTAAAAAGTGGAGTTTGCTCTCAGTTTATAACCTAGTGGTTTGCCCTATCAGTGTTGGTGGGAGTGGTCTTAGAGATTCTTTGGTTGGGCTGTTCATTGTTAATTTGTTTGGCAGTTTCTTGATTGGGGTATTGTTTATTTGATTGTTGGTCTGATGCTATTCTTGGCGTTAATCTATGGTGCTGATTGATGGTGGAGAGGTGCTTGGATCTTTTTGTTCCCTTTTTGGCTAGTTGATTGCCTCTTCTGCATAGGTTTTTTGTGTGTGCATAGCATGGCTTCTAGAAACACTCTGACAAATTAGCCATCAATAGATACATAGACATAAACAATATCTATAATGTCAGAGTTTGTTGCAAAGATCACATTCAGAAAGCACACACAGATAACTGATTCAGCAGGATTCATTAACTTCTCTTTATATACATAATAACACATACAATACCAACAGCAGATTCTTCCAAAGTTATCTTGAGTAATGTGAAATGCAGAGCAATAGACAATAAGGGGGCCAGTTACATTGGGCTAAAAGCTGCATCAAGCATGTTCTTGTTTAAATGCCTATGATGCATTTATGCTATTCAATTACCTTATATATCTCATGGTTCAGTGTCTTCACAATGATGTCATCACCTGACTGGTCAATATGGACTACAGGACTCTTGAGTTTAACTTTATCTCTGAGTAGTTCCATTATCTTTTCTGTAATTTGTCCAGAACCTCCGATAAATTTTCTCTCCTAGGAACAACAAAGATATCAGCAAAATAAGGAGACAGTGTTGAGGCATATAACTGGTACAATATAGTTGAGAGTAGGATATCCATTAAATAAGATTTTCAAATAATCATTTTAAAGGACTGGACCACAAAATATAATTCTCTAGTCCAGGAGAGTCAAACTCAATTTCATCAGGGCTGTGGTTGACCTTGGAGGGGGGAGTGTGGCTGACTGGCTGGGTGTGGCCAATTGGCTGGGTGTGGTCAGCTTGATGCCACTCCCCAAACTGCTGGCTTGTTTCCTCTTTGCACTGGGTAGACCAGGCTGAAGCCAGCTGGACTGATTTTTCCTCTTCGCACTGGGTAGACTGGGCTGAAGCAATGCAGACCAACCCGTTAAATTTTCAAGGATGGCCTCGTGGGCTGGATCTGACCACATCACGGACTGCATCTGGCCCACGGGCCTTGTGTTTGACACCTCTGCTCTAGCCTATACTATAGGAATTACAACAAAGAAGTTCCAGCTGGCTGTTGGCACTTATCTTATATTTTATCTTTGCTTTTATTTGGATATGATAGTTTTTGATATTTTTGATACCACCTAGAGTCCTTTAGTGGAGTAGAGAGAAGTATGGTTGGCAAGTTAATAAATATGGAATGGGATATGGGATGAAAAGATATCTGTTTAAACCTATAAGGGTGATGAACTATTAAATTTGTTTATACATGTGATGAAGATTGGAGGTCACTTCATATATTTCTTTATTATACAGTATTATTTCTCTTTCTTTTCTCTCTGACCTCCCTGTATTTTCTATTATTTTTTTTCATTCTATTTTCTAGCTGCACATTTAGTTTGCATTAGTTTTTATTGCTATAATTAAAATTGCTAACAAAAATTATTTTGTATGGGATTTTTTAATATATGGACGCTGGTTGTAACCATGGAAACTAAACAATATATTTCTATATAGCCACAGCCATATTGTACTGAATAGATTAGAACAGTGATGGTGAACCTTTTAGAGACCGAGTGCCCAAACTGCAACCCATATTTATCGCGAAGTGCCAACATGGCAATTTAACCTGAATAATGAGGTTTTAGTTTAGAAAAAGCAACTCATATGTGATTAACGTCTTTTCTCTGAAAAAACCCCCACAATAAGAACGCTTTCAATGATACAAACAACTTTTTATTGAAAGGTAAATGTTTGCATTTGGTATACTTTTGATTAATGTGACTTTTGCTGTTGTATGCACGCTGATAATTTTTTTAACTTTGTCTCATACTTTGTAAGTTTGTGAGCAACATATGCAGCACTCAGGTCATCTGTTAGTCTGCTTCTGGTATCAGATTTGATATAATTCAAAGATGAAAACAGCTGCTCACAAGCATAAGATGATCCAAACAAAGTAAGGAAAGCAATCCCAAGTGCTTTTATTGATTTAAAATTATTTGGCGAACAATTCCACTTTAAGGATTTCATTTTCAGAAGTACCGGTAACTGTGTCAGAACTAACTGCGGTATCCTTTGTCATCCTTTCTATCTTCTCAAGTGCTTCATGCACTGTTTTGTTATGTACAGTGAAATTTGAAAACTGGCAGCTGTCAGATGATTTGTTCTGGAAAGATAGTTGGAAATATCTTTTTGGAACAAAAGAGACTGGGAATGACATTTCCTCAATTTCCCTTCAATAAACTCTTTGTCTGATTCCTATCGTGATAATGCCATTCAAGTGGGGAGGCAACCCCGGATCCTTTTACTCACTTATTGCTCTCATCCTATTTTCCTATGTATCTTGTAATTCCCTAATTTCCTGTCACCTATTCTGCCCTGTGCTTTGATTTACCTTGGGGAATGTACAAGGAGGAAGGGCCATCTGGTTTTTTTCAGTTTGGAAGCCTCACAGAAGAAGTGCATGGGAATGAATCCTTATCTCTTTCTCAGAATGACCGTTTCCACAACATCTTTGCACCTGTGGATTGGCTCATTCAACATCAAACTGAGAGGAGGGTTTTGTAACCACTTTATCCTAATGGAATTGCCTGGGGGGAGCTCAGACCCTGCTTTGCTTTTGTCTTGCACTTGCTTTCAATAAAAGGTTCCTTTTGAAATGCTGCTGTCTCAAGAGTCCATACTTTCTTGATTGGGGAGTAGAGGCAGGACCTTACACACTTTTCTTTCAGTTGCACCAAGTTCGCCAACACTTTTGCTTTCACCTCACACTCTGGGCAGCATCCAGTCAGCCAGCCATGCCTGCCCTCCCCTGCAGCAGCCCACATGGATCCCGAGCAGCACACATTTGGCGCCTTTCCTGATGGTGGCATTGTTAAAAGCCGCTAAGCAGCATGGAGGCAGGTGGGTGGGTGCAGGGAAGCGATTGGCAGCAGCGCTCCTGGATGGTAAGGGGGTGGATGTCCCAGGGCTTCATGTAGGCGCTGACAGCAAGCAGGAGAGGAGCGGGAGCAGGTGGGCCTGGACTTTGTGGTTTGGGGAGTGGCAATGGTAAGCAAGCGAGAGAGGAGTCACACAATCACTCAGACAGCAGCTTACCAAAAATTAGGCAAGTGATGGTAGTCAAACAGGCGAGGAGCAGGAGCAGCTGGGCCTTGGCCACATGGTCTGAACAAGTGATGATGGCAAGCAAACGAGGAGCAGGCATAGGCGAGGAACCAGAGAGCAGCCAAAGAACAGTTGGGTGGTGGGCCTGACTCTGGCAAGCAGCCAATGCAGGTGAGGTGAGATAACGAGGAGTGGGGGGGGCAGCCAGTGGTGCAATCAACCAATTCACTGAACTAGGCAAAAAGTTAACAAACAGTTCGGCCATTTTTTTGCAAATGGGATGGAGGAGGGCAGTGTGATCTATACATGAAGTCTAATTTCAGGAGAATGCGGCCAATAAATAAAAATTTCATTAATTATTTCAGACTGAGATGTCTGCAGGGGGAAGCCAATGAAACTCAAGATAGCAGTCATCACTAATTTTTTTGACCTTCAACAATGGGCACCTGTTTCCACAACTGAAAAGCTACTCTAACTTTTGCAAAAGTATTCTTTGTTATACAGTACTTAAAACTCTCCCTATTACAAAATGCAGAATCACATTCATTCATTCTGAACTCTCAAAAGGAAGGACAAATGAATCAATTGCTTTACCTGCCCTCCATTGGTTATAGTAAAAATCCTGGTGGTTCCCCCACAAAGCTTCACATACCACAGGAACCAGAGAGCAGAGACTTCATATGTTTCTGAAGTGACATTGATGTTGACAAAGCTTGTAGCGAAGTCCCTGGCAGTTCTATATACAATCCAAAGGCAGGCACAACATATTAATTTTATCTTGTTAAGAAATGAAATAAAATAGAAAACCATTTTAAGAGTGCATTTCCTTAGTTTGACAAGGCGAGCTACCGTATGTTACAAAAATGAGTTTCCCTTACACACTACTTGTGCACTGTGTAACTGTGTAATGGGTGTTTCACAGTATATTGCTGTTACTATATCCCGAGATGCTCCCATTTTGCTAAATGTAGAAGGATTCATGATACAATGCTTGCGGACATTTGAATTGCAGCAGCATAAGACATCGTGCAGGAGTAGGTGGTATCCCAAACTCATTCTCCTCTGAGCAACTGGTTTGTGTAGTAGTAAGATCCCAGAAACAATGGATTCTACATATACTGTATATTCAATAGCTGCAGTATGTAATGCACTTTGCTTTGGGGAACATTCTGTTTTATATTATTACCGAATAATCATTCTTCTTTTTTCCAAATGGAGCCTTATTAAGCTTATCATGAATATCATTAATAAGTGAAAACAATTATTGGTTTCTTCTTTAATGGGTAAAAGAATGCCAGTAAGAAATCTGCCATCTTCCTTGCTGAGAGTGCCTCTATCGGAATAGTGTGATATTTATTCTAGCACCACCCCCTTCTTGGTCTTAATGACTTTTTGAACATGGCATGCTGTTCAAAGGTCAATTTACACCTTACACCTTTAGCTTACACCTCCACTGAAAGTTCAATAATTTGATTTAGATCAATCCTCCAAATTTGATTATGATTTGATCATGATTATAATTTTCCATTTCCATTTCCTATTTTGCTCCATGTTTAATCAGGTTGCAAACTGAAAAAGTGATAGCAGTTAATGGTTCCTGACTTTCTAATAAAAATGTGTGAATACATTCAGATATTATGGGAAATGCAGCTTTTTATTTCTACTTTGAGTCAGTTTCAAAGTCCTCAAGACTATAGATCTGGAGACGCCTTATTCTTACAAAGGACCACACAGTGGCTATGTTCAGATTGTACAGAACACCAGCAAAACCTAAGTAATTACAATATTATGTAATATTGTTGTTTCTGGTCAAAGCTTTGACAACAGTGGCAATAGTCTGAAATTCAGTAGCTAGATAGATACACCGAGTGCACAATTATTAGGCAACTGAGTATTTTGACTATGTCATCCTTTGTATACACATTTTCCACTTCCAAGCTGCATAAACTTAAATGCGTAGTGGATATAAGCAGATCAGGTGATGTGTATTTGTGTAATGAGGGAGGGTATAGCCTAAGGAGATCAACACCCTATATCAAGGTGTGCATAATTATTAGGCAGCTTCTTTTCCTCAGGCAAAATGGGCTAAAAAAGAGACTTAACTGACTCTGAAAAGTCAAAAATTGTAAAAAGTATTTCAGAGGGATGCAGTATTCTTGAAATTGCTAAGATATAGAGGCATGATCACAGAACTATCAAACGTTTTGTTGCAAATAGTCAACAGAGTTGCAAGAAACATGTTGAGAAAAAAGACGCAACTTAAACTGCCAAAGATTTGAGAAGAATCAAACATGAAGTTACCAGGAACCCATTATCCTCCAGTGCTGTCATATTTCAGAACGGCAACCTACCTGGAGTGCCCAGAAGTACAAGGTGTTCAGTGCTCAGAGATATGGCTAAGGTAAGGAAGGTTGAAATCCGATCACCACTGAACAAGACACATAAGTTGAAATGGCAAGACTGGGCCAAGAAATATCTGAAGACAGATTTTTCAAACATTTTATGGACTTATGAGATGAGAGTGACCCTTGATGGACCGGATGGATGGACCCGTAGCTGGATCAGTAAGGGGCACAGAGCTCCACTTCGACTCAGATGCCAGCAAGGTGGAGGTGGGAAACTAGTATGGACTGGTATTATGAAAGATGAGCTAGTTGGACCTTTTTGGGTTGAAGATGGACTCAAAATCAACTCCCAAACCTTCTGCCAGTTTTTAGAAGACACTTTCTTTAAAGCATGTTATACAGAAAGTCTGCATCTTTCAAGAAGACCATGATTTTTATGCAGGACAATGCTCCATTGCATGCATCGAAGTACTCCACTGCATGGCTAGCCAGTAAAGACAGACGGATGGACAGATGCATGGACGGACGGACAGATATAGATATATATAGATATAGATATATAAAATCCAATCTATTTTATTGAATAAAGCTACATTATAAATTAGTAGTGGTTGTTTCATTAATCAGGAGTTTTCTTTCTTTCTTCAATGGAAGACCAATGCAGTTATAATGTTAGCATCATTTGAATCTATATATGCTCTAACATTCTAACATATGATTAGAAATACAACTGTAATACAATTGGTTATCTCCCACTTGAGAAAAAAAAGAATATAGGGAAAACCAATGAAGCATATAGTATGCATGACATGAAGAAAGCTAGAAAATGGGCATATAGTAGTAAGTGAATGGGCATATAAGTGAAGATGGATCACTTACTTTGTCCAACAATGTTTGTCAATGAACTGTTTCATTGAAATTTTGTCCAACTCTTTAGCATGTGGTCCATCCCATGGTGCTTCAGCAGGAATCTAAAAACAAACCAAGTGCTGATTCTTTTTATGAATCAATAGCCTCAATGTCCTTGCAATATGGTCATAAAAAGAAACAAGCCCAATCATGTTGCAAAGTTTTTAAAACAGGGAGAGAGAGAATATTGCATATGAAATAAATGAAATTGTAACACAACTATTTTTTAAAAAGGCACAATCATATCTTCAAGCTAATCCACCCTTGTAAGCAACTTGTTCATGAATTGCAGGTGACATCAAGACTACAACCCATTAATTGGGGCCATATAATTCTCTGTCCAATATTGAATAAAAAGTTTTTAGTAAAAAGCATGGAAAATCTACTTTCATTGTCCATCAATATCCCTGTAAAAGATACGTACTGCGATAAGATTTGTTCATGCAAAAATATTAAACCTTATCATAGAGCCATATATTCAATTACTTCTTGTAGAATGCAATAACTTTAAGACATTGCAAAACCTATATTTATTGAAGTATATTTTCATTGCAACTGTAGTGTTCTCATTTCTTTTCTGTACAAAATAATTGGTCCAATGTATCTGAAATATAATGCTTTATTGATTGAGCTGTAATCTAAGATGTACTGAAGGTGCTTGATAGTGATACTAAAAGAGTTTCCATAGTTTGGGCAAAACAGTGATATCTATTTTTTTTAATTCCATTCAGTTTTTAAAGTGTGTATATCAGACTGAATTAACAATGATAGTTATTTAGAAAGACACTTTTTTGTCTTGGAAGGCAAAAAAGCAAAAAATTCATTTAATTGGCTAAATTTATATCCAGCCAAGGATCTTGCTGTTATCGAATACGAATAATTGATATGTCCAATGAAGATAAATGTTTTGGAATATATTACAAGGCTACATACGCAAGCGAACTGCATCTATATTTAATACAAAGTATATTTTAGTGTTGATTATAAAAATCAACTATAGCTGATTTTTTTGTTATTTTATAACAGATGATCCTTGCTTATTTGATCAGCTTTAGTCAGTGACCATTTGAAGTTGAATGGTACTGAAAAAATAACTTTATGTACTCATATCTATGAAGCAGCATCTCTCAGCCATGTGATTACCATCACAGTCAGTTTTTCCTGTGCCTTACTTATTTTTCTTCCCCCTCCCTCCCTTGCAGGGTGCAGGAGGGGATTACAAGAGAATCAGAAGACACACAATGGGAAACATACATCAAAAGTAATTACTCCATGCATTGTTTGCTTATGGCTGCTGGCCCCAGCACATTTTCTGGCCTTTGGGTGCTTTGGAAAATAGGTTGACCCCCTCCTCTCTGTGGCAGCGCCTCAAGTACTGGTCCTTCTTTTCACTAAATTAGCCATGCCCAGTTTTTGCAACCGTTCTTCATATGTTTTAGCCTCCAGTCCCCTAATCATCTTTGTTACTCTTCTCTGCACTCTTTCTAGAGCAAGGGTGTAAAACTCGATTTCATTGAGGGCCACATCAG
>JANHFK010010735.1:181497-191800 GCA_036250565.1 Sibynophis collaris | reverse complement strand
AAAGTATGAAGGCTATTGCTTAGCACATTGTAAGCCGCCCTGAGTCTTCGGAGAAGGGCGGCATATAAATCAAATAATAAATAAATAAATAAATAAATAAATAAATAAATAAATAAATAAATAAATAAATAAATAAATACTTTCATATGAAGAACAGACAATCTCAGTGTCACTATTTTACACAAAATAATGTAGAAGGAAAGAGTGGTACATGTTTCTTCCTTCTTACATGTTCAGGAAATGTTTGATATAGAAGAATCATAGGTCATATTTGTCTGGAAATTATAGAACATTTCTGTTACAAAATAGATTGAACTTATTTTTGGAGGTGTCAATGCAAAATAGCCACCTGGTGTTTTATTTGCTAAGCCATAACTTTAAAGAATAATACTATGACAATAAAGATTAAAGGTTGTGTGTGTGTGATTTAACTTAATGATATACCTTATTGCTTTTTGACAGATAATCATTCAGAAATGGACTCTACAGTTAAGATGGGTGCAGTTGATGGAAAAAGATTTACAGCTGCAATTCCTCGGCTGGAAACATCATACAGGTATTAGATATTCTACTTGACTCTGGAAAGCACTGTTTGGAGTCATTGCTTAGAGATGGAATGGTTCTATAGGACCCCCAGTTTCCAGGATGGTTCTTTCTTTCATTTTCTAAATTGGATTCTCCCAGTTGCTGTTTGGGAAGTGTACATAGATATTAACACAAAATCCATAATAAGATATAATTAGTAGAGTTCACTCTTTCTGTCTCTCGTCAACTAAGGTAGAGTGTAAATTAAATGAACAAGAGTTTGTGTTTGCACAGATACTGTTAATGCCAATTTAGCTGAACTAAATGCCTTTCAGCTATGTTAGGTATGACTCATAGCTTCTGGCTAACTGGCTGCGGTTATCAGGACTCTTATCTTGAAACCTCTAGTTGGGAAGAATGCCATAAGATGTATGAAGTAGCTTTCAGATCTGTTTCTCATAGGCAGTTCCTAGATTTTGTAACACAGCTTTCTCCAATTGCTTCACTCTCCAAATGTGTGGCTTTACTTCATAGAATTGCCAAGAATTACATCACATATCTGGAGAATGCCTAGTTTGGAGAAGACTTGCTAGTCAACATATAAAATAAGTGAATGATTTAAGCACTGCAATTGAATTGACATGAGAATAGGTGGCATAAATTTCCTATTAAGTCATTCATTGATGGTGACAGTAAATATACACATGTAAATTTACCCTTGACTAAATTATAATAACCACCATAGAATACATGTGTCATGAAAACTATTACAGAGTCACTGGTATTTGGATGAGTCCATATTTTCTGCCGATTTGCCTAGATATATTTTAGAAAATTGTGTAATTTAGCATTAATCACTCATCTAAATGTTTTTGTCTTTGGGGGGCAATTATCATAGAATTGACCTGTGTGATGACAAAAGAGGAAAAAATCCACTGTGGCTTCGCTTTCTTACTTGGCTGCAAGATGACTTATTCTTAGCTGCTAGCCAGGACTGCCTCCCAATGCGCACAGTTATTCATCATCTGAAGATATGCTCCTCAGGACAAGAAGGATATGCCAATATCTGGTACTGGCAGGGTTTTATGTTTATTGCATTAATGAAAATCAAACTATTTTGTGTGGTTCTGGAATAAAAGACTACTCTCCACCTGAATGCTTTTTAAAAAAAAAAAGGCAGTAGGAATGCTGGTGATGGAGACAATGTCATTCTTCAATATTTATTTTTTTGTCTTATAGCATTAAACGGTGTTGTAGTGGAATGGTCCGTTAAGATGCATGATTGGTTGTGTTAGGAAATGCTTGCAATGTGAAGCAGCTTGTGTTACAGGGTAGAACTTGACTTGCAACCAGAATTGAGACCAGAATGCTCATTGTTAAGCAAGGCAGTTATTAAGTGAATTACATCCAATCTTTTTTGCTGTGGTTGTCACTTGCAGTTATTAGGATAATAAGTTAATAAGCAAATCTGGCTTTCCCGTTAACTTTCCTTGTCAGAAACTGCTTGAAAACATTGTAAATGGCGATCACATGAACCCAGGATACTGCAACTGTCATAAAATACAGGCCAATTGCCAAACACTCAAATTTTGATCATGTGACTGTAACTGTGGAGATGCTGTGATAGTAATAAGTGCGAGTAAAGTTGAAAATCACTTTTTCCAGTCCTGTTGTAACTTCAAACAGTCACTAAATGAATGTTGTAAGTTGAGGACTATGCAAATTGGCATTTTTATGGGTAACTTTATAATACATTTTTGTTCATATGCAGTCATACTATAAATTATGTCAATAAGACCCATGGGGCTCAATGGAGCATCCGTGAAGGCAAATATTAGTGTTATCCTGTATCTGTAAACTGGTAGTCAGCTTTCGCTTTGGTCAAATAAAAACTTTTATACACTTTGGAAACCCTTATAAACCTTTTCCAAGTTGGCAAAAGTTGCTTCACTGTAATAAAAGCTATTGGCATTCTGTGCTGATTCTGAGTTTCTCAAGGAAGCATAAGAACAGTTAAATAAATACCTATTTCAAATGCCCTCCAATTTTGCCTTCCTGTCATTGCTATTATGGTTGTACATCGCTTTAGATTCAAAGGACAACATGTGAATTTAGAGCATGGGGTTTGCATGTAGTACCCATCAAGAACACCTTGAACTAAACTTTCTTTGCCAGGATTGTGTGGCAACCGAAAGGGCAGCTGTGGAAGCCCCAGGAAAAGATGCAGCTCCTTGAATGAGTTTCTAGTAGATGTTGCGTCAAGCCCATGTATACCAAGAATCATATTTCGCCCTTTTGATTTTAAGTTTGTACAACCCAAATTTTTATTAATATTTTTGAGGTACTCATTATGATTTTGTTATAGAGAGTTTTATTGCCCACATTTGTACATTCCCTTCTCTCCCAAAACTCAGGGCAGCTCATCCCTTTTATCCTGGAAAACAAGTTAGACTGATAACTAGTAACTTGCCCAATGTAGAGTTTACAGCTACACTGAAGGACCAGAAATCAGAAGCCTTATGGTTCAATATTCTGTACTATGTATAGCCTAGTTACTCCAGACCTAAATACCCAGGAATCTTCATACATCTGATATAAATTAGCAATGAGCAATAATAGTAATTATTAATATTTCAGAAAAGTGCATTATTAGCAAAAACTATTGGAGCAGTGGAGGCAGGGATGTTTAGAAAAGCTTTGTAAAGCTCAGTTTACAAGTGCTCCATATTGAGGTTCCAGCTTCGGATACTTCCACTTCTTTCCCCTGTGGTCGTTGCCAACATTCTTGTGACTGCAAAACAGCATTCAAGAAAGCATAAGTTGACCCAAATTTCTCCCTTTTCTGCTCCTTCTTATAGGTCCCCTGTGAGCATGGATGGTGATGTGATCAGCCTGTGTTGCAATCCGAAGACCAAAACAGTGGCTCTGCAGCTTTCTGATGGGCAAATCCTGAAGTATCTGTGGGGTATGTGTGATGTACTCCATTGGTTTGGGCTTGGAACAGAATCTAAGTCCTTGTTCCACCTAGAAAGGAACTGCTAAGGTCTTGAACACCCATGAGTCCAAATTGCCCAGTAGCCAAAGTTAATCAAGACAGAAAATATTCCAGCTGCCTTTTCTCCCTAGCAGAGGAAACATATAAACAAATTAATGTCCTTCCATAATTTCAAAACCATATGCTAGCTCATATAGTCACCTCATGTAGCCGTATTGGGAGGAAATGCTTTATTTCAGTTTAAGGCAATTTTACATGCTCAAATAACCTGAAAATTCATGGGCTGATTTTGCAATTTCCTTGCAGTGTTCATGTTCAAATTGCCAATGTTTCCCCCCATCCAATTCCCAAGGCCCAGTTTACTGGACTAGAGAAAACTGCCTTTCGTTATCTTCTTCTCAGAAAGAAAAGAAATTGCATGATAGTTCTTGCGTACAGGAGCCCTGATTTGACTTGTAATGCATCTTTGGGGCCCCAAAATTTGCCTGTCTCTGCTTTACTATGCTGTACTGTGGTGCACTGTGTTTATGAAATACAATAAACCTGCATTTTGAAGTATCTAATAATCTCTCTGGAGATTTCAGAGCATGAAAACATGTTGGGCAGATTTGAAGAGGAGAAGGTTCCTAAGGCCCAACTATCCTACTTTACCCTGCTAGTTCTCTTGTCAGTTCCCCAAACATGTAAATTATGGCCATTCATAATATATTTGCAAAAATTTGGGGGCAGCCTGTGTTGCCTTATAAGATGCCATGTTGACTGAAACCAACACAGTTTCCAGGATTTGAAGCTAAATGAATAAAATTGCACCTATTAATATATATCCCTGGGTTTCCTAAAGATTGATAATTAATCCTCTCTCCTTTATGCTTCAGGAGCTGAAAAACCAGTTGCCATCCCCTGGATGAATAATAATGGTTCCACTGTTCGATTTCCATCTCCATGTATGCAGACAGAACTAGCTGTAATTAACGGGGAAGTAAGTAAACAAGTATGGAAATCTTGAGCTGTGCCAATAGTCCACCATGCATCTCTCCTAGGTGTTTCTTGCTTAAATAACCTTTGTCTGTTGCTATTCTTCCTAATCCCATTTGTACATTGTGAGTAGAAAAGCACAGAACTGCTCATGGCCCCGTAACATCATAGGGTTAATATTCTTTCAGCCATGCAGAAGTTATCAGTTGTGATAAATTGGCTTGCAAAACCACTGTGGTGCTGTCATAGGTAGATTCTTTTTCCTGAAGTCTTTAACTATGATTGATTGTGGAAAGTCCAAGCAAAGAATGGAAAAGGAACAGAGGCAGCAAGCAAGTCAATTGGCAGCTTCTCTTACAAATGGCAACATGATTTGACGGCAAGAAACTTGGGAAGAAATATTTCAAATCATTTAACTTACTACAAATGAGGGTGGGAAGTTCCTCTTATGTTTCCCCAACGTTCTGTATTTACTTCAAACTATCCTATGGAAATCTGTATAGTTTTTGCTTCTTTGATCTTGCGTGGCTGCTTGGAGCTTGACAGTGAAACTTGCATAATTAATGTTCAAGTTCTCTGGACTTCAGGAGAACTACTAAGTTTATGTAGCAAACTGGGGCTACCTCTATTTTGAAAAATCCACGTAGATGTTTGATCTCCCTAAATTTTCATGTGAATGAGAGCAGTCATTTTTGAAATAACAAAAAAAGATTATGTGAGAAACAAGAGGGAAAGTCAAGGAAGCAGTTGGTCTTCTGGTTGGAGAACATGACAAAATGAAACAGATAATAGGAAGAATTTCTATTTTACTGTGTTTTTGCTAGAAGAAAAAGTCATCCAGCCTGTCAGAAGCTGCACCAGCTAGGAGAGAGCTTTCTGTCAATACTGTATCTTGAAAATCCTAGAAAAGATAGTTGAGCAGAGAGTGCAAGCATTTAGAAAGGAGTAAAGTGATTACTTGAAGCCAGCATAAGTTTGTTAAAAATCAGTTGTGCCAATGTAATAATATCAGATTTTTTGACAGTGACTAGATTACAAGGTGAATCTAATGTTCTTAAACCTCAATAAGTGGCTTGATAAAGTTGACCCTAGCAATCATATTATTCCTTTCTCCTCCTCTTTTCTTTCCACAACAAAAATTCTGTGAAGTAAGTTAAGTTGAAGGAGAGTAGGCCAAAGTCACTCAACTGGCTTTGATGCCTAAGGCGTGAAACTAGAATTCACAGTAACCTGGTTTCTAAACCAGCACCTTAACTATGATACCCAACTGGTTCTCATCAGAATTAAGAGCACTTAGTTTTGGATTTTGGTTTCTTTGTTCTGTTTTCTAAATCTGGTTTCCATTCTGCTTTTCTTTCTTAGGAAACCATATTTGGCTTGACCGACAGATGCCGTTTTTTTATTAATGATACTGAGGTACTGATTGTTCTCATGGCTTTATATCATCTGCTATGTTCATAATCCTTTAATGTCTCCCCCAATCAATGGGCAGTTTGATTATCTGCTTTTCATAGGTTTCTTCAAATATTACGTCCTTTTCAATCAGTGATGAATTTCTCTTATTGACTACACATTCCCATACTTGTCAGTGCCTGCCTATAAGAAACACATCCCTGAAAGGTAAAATTCACAATTTCTTATCTCTTGACCATGTGCACCCTTCTCCAAATATGTTTGTTCATTTATGAAGAACTATTGCTTGTGAGTTGTCCAAGATTCTGTTGCACTCCTGCATTTTTATAGTCATTCACTTTTCCGTGGGAGAGTAGCATAAAGAGGATGAGCCTGGCCACCCTAAACTTTACAATCCCATTTTCGAAATGCCATTTTGGACGTTCTGCTCCATGTATGTTGCAAAATATTGTCATGATGAGAAGAAAGGTTATGGTGTTTCATCCTGACCTTGTCTTCCTTTGCTGCATTTCCTGTGTACGCACACATTTTAGCTTCTCTACACCCAAGAGAATGAAGGGATTGAAGGGATACAGATTGCATGTTATTGGACGGGTGCATATAGCAAGCTGCCCAAACATGGCCTTCTATTTCTTTGCACACATTGATGGATGGATGGATGCACATTTACATATGAATAAGCCAAGTAAAACAGAGGAAGGAGTCCTTATTCAACAATGTCATCCTTTCAAAGATGACCGGGACATTCTTTCTATTTATTAGACAATGGGTGTGTTTAAGTTCTTAAGGAGAAATCTCAGTCCAATTAAGATTTTAGGCAAATTTGTGTCCAACTTTATAGGAAGGTCATAATGTTCAAGTTGAGACCATACTGATTTAATTGAAAATAGCATCTTTGTGACATTATAAATTCTGTCTCTCTGGGAAACAAGGAAATACTAATGTTTACATCACTGAGTACCACTACAATTTATCCTGAGGAGGTAACCTGAATAATACTTAAATATATCTTGCTAGTTAACAGTTCCATAATGAGACTTTACTCCTCAAATCGGACACTGGGATTTTCAAGTCATATTCTAAATTGCTATATAGAAATTTTACTAATGCATTTCATGATTTCATGCTTCAGTTTTGAGTGTAGTTTTGTCCCATTCATAAAAGCTGACAGATCTTGAGTTTGGGTTTTTATGCTACTGACTGTGGCACCTTCAGCTTTGCAAACAGGTTTGGGCAGCACCTCTCTCCCCAATAGCGAGACTCTACGCAAGATTGAAAGAGGAGGCCGGATAGTCACAGTTGTGCCACAACACACGAAATTGATATTGCAGGTTAGTGCTTTTTCTTTATGAATATACCCCCAAATGATTGTATAGAGTCCTACATATAGTCCTTTATTTTTCAGTTAAAACTAAATTGAAACATCTTGTCATCCAGCTGGCTGTTATTGCAGTATACCTTTCAGACAGCAACCTCATCTATACTATCAAATATCTACCTATGTGGAAAAAAATAGCATATTGGCTGCAATAAAGAGTGTTAATTCAAACGTAGGATATCACTCTATTTACAGTGTAAAGTAATACAATCTATCAGAAACCATACTGTGTGATTTTCCTGCTCATATGAATTGGCCTAGATAGATGAAAGTCTATTTCATCTCCTATTAGGGGAGGTATATTTATAAAATACATGTGTACCTATATGAGGGGCAAAAACAGATGTGGTTGTGTCTCATTCCATATGAAGAGTTCAGAGTTGGTGTATCAGCAAACACAGGTGCAAGACATGCTGAATGGCCTGGAGTTCAGTAAAAGCTCAGCCAGAAGTATATTATTGATTTATTTAGCATATAATCATAATTTTCATTAGCATGCTTAACAGGACTAACAGATTTCATGAGTTCCACCCCAAACCACTTTTGAACTGAAAGCTTCATGCTACTTGTACCAAAGATGTTTGATGTCAAGTGGCTATAGATCAGTAAAAGCCATCTGTGGGTCCTCCTCTGCTTCATAGTGAATTTATGTTGGGATCTCTATAGGTGCCAAGAGGAAACTTGGAAGCTATTCATCATCGAGCCCTTGTTCTAGCTCAGGTTCGCAAATGGCTGGATAGGTGAGTTGAGCTGACTAACGTCTGTACGAGTTGGCCTCGGAGAGGCTGCGCAACTTGATGTTTCTGCAGTCCAGTTGGAACTGACAAATTATGTTCTGTCTCTCCTGCTAGCCTCCAATTTAAAGAAGCGTTTGAATGTATGAGGAAGCTGCGAGTCAATCTCAACCTGCTCTATGACCACAATCCAAAGGCGAGTGGAAGCTCTTGGCTCAGTTGGCATCTTCCAAAGGGATGACAGATAGCCTGGAAAGAGAGTCCAGTGAACTCAAATGATAGTCTTTCAGGATGAGGACACCTCTTTTTGTCACCACTTGGTCTTTAAGAGTCATCAATGCATTCCCCAAACTCATAATGGATTGAGGGCATGGAGGGAAGTTGATATATCCATTTATAGGATCAGCTAGGAAAAAGGGATAGCCCTGAAGCAAGATATAAACTTGATTAGATGCTGATACATTTCCTATTTTTTAATCAAAGTTAGTGGTTTATTGGGAAATCTTGCTGTATCACAACACAATATAATTATTTTCCAATGTGTTGTAGAGTGGTTGCATGGGAATTATTCAGGTTTTTCCATCACAACTTGGTGAGCAATGAGAGACACTTCATCACGATAATTTGGAGTATTTTTTTTCCATTTTAAATAGATCCTTGTACAATATCTGGCAGTTTCATTAAAATTTAATGATATTTGCTTCCTTTTCAGGTTTTCTTAAATCATGTGGAAAGATTTATAAAACAAATTGATTCTGTAAATTATATCAACCTGTTCCTCACAGAACTGAAGTGAGTATTTGGCTGTTATGATTGGCTTTTAAGACAGAGCATTAACTCTTTCTTACACTTTGAGGGGGATTTTGAAACTGTGAAAGGAGTTAGGGTTCTAATTAGTCATATTTCTGTTTTGAAATTTGCTCCCTTTGGTGCCAGAAAAAACAAATGGTATTATAAATCATTTTTCCATCACCATCAAAGCTACTCTGTGTTTTTAAAAAGAGACATCTTGGCTTTTTTAAATGCATGAATATGCAAGACAAAATTAGATTCCATCCAGCTCCATCAAATATTTAATATGCTGAGTGAGATCACCATGAGGATCCTTAGGTCTGTATGAAGCAAAGAAGAATAAAATAATCTGGACATAGGAATTGAGGCAAGGTTCCCCAATTGAAATGCAATTCATATATGTTGGATTAAAACTGTACCATTGCTGTCTTCCCCAGCCAGTAGTCATATTAAGAGTTACGAACCAGTGTATTGAGAGGGGCTAAGGTTGAGGAATGCAAGGCTAGATTAGTGAAGAGAGGAAATGGAACATTTTGGTTGAAACTTGATAAATTCGCATATTGATTGGGAATAGCGGGGAAGTTATTAAAATAACTGTTAAGCAAGGGTTCTGTTTCTATAACATTTAAATATATTTAATTTCTGAACCAAGATTTTGCAATCAGCCCAAACTCTGCAAATTCATTTACTTTTCTCATACTTTTGTGATTTCTTCTGTGATTTTTTTATTTGAATAGAAGTAAAATGTATAGGAAGTAATTGAAAGACTATATCTGATGATATGAATAAGGCTGAAATTTGTCTCTTGTTTATTGTCTTAGCTTGTGAGAGTATTGTAGGTTTGGCTGAATGTTTTCAAGAATACTATAGATGTTATAAGGTATTAAAAGCTGAGTTTTGTTCCTAAACACTTTGTTTCTTTTTTTTTTTAAAGAATTATAGCATATAGTTTGGCTCTACCAAATATTTTTAGTAAATATTATTGCCTGACTCCATTGCACTGTGTGTATGTTCATTTGCTTTGTAAATGTAGTAAGGTCTTTTTTTTCCCTTTCCTAGAGAAGAAGATTTCACAAAAACAATGTACCCCCCTCTGGATCCTACTGGTGTCAATGAATTGCACTCTTCCAATAATAAAAAGATTAATACTGTCTGTGATGCCATGAGACAAGCAATGGAGAACATTAGTGCTACTAAGTATGTGACATAAAATTAAAAAACATCTACATATACCAGGGCAGTTTCAATACACTATCGGACTTTTAAGTGGTAACAAAGCCCAGGATGCAGCCCCATACTTAGGAAAAGTCTTAATGATAGTCTTTCTTCAGAAAGCAGCTCAAGTGCAAGAGTTATGAAAAGGGAAGACATACCTCTTTCCTCACTTTTTACAGGCAATGGACCTTCACTAATTGAAAAAGAGCCTTGGTAGTACAGTGGTCTAAAGCACCCTGTTATTAACACCAGCTGCCTGCAATTACTGCAGGTTCG
>JANHFK010010735.1:134927-145407 GCA_036250565.1 Sibynophis collaris | reverse complement strand
GCCAACTCCTGGTTCTTTATTTAGGAAAGTATATAATATTCTCTCAGTTTTAAGAAGTTTGTTCAGTCTAATGATTCAAAGTCATTAATCTGGTTTTAAAATGGTTTTCCGTCTTAGTAAGTTAACCTTCGGATATTAAGTAAAATATTACATTGATTTTAAGGCTTGAAAGTCATCTTTTCTCTAATTTAAATGCTGAAACAATTTCTTATGTATGGATGTAAATAGTATATATTTAATTGCTGTACAGTTGGAAAATCAGTTTAGTTTTTTCCCATGAAATTGTGGCTGTTGTTTTTTTTTACTTAGATAATTAAACATGGAATGTCATTAAGTTTCAAGACATTCCTTGATCTATTATTATCCTCATCGTTTTTGAGCAGGAGAAATTTTGAAAACAATAGGAGCCCTGTGGCTGCTGGATGGAGAAAATTGCCTATTCACAAAATGGCTGCCATGGGAAAGTTACAGAGGGCCAGTTTATCAGGATGCTATGTGTTGTGCTGGTTAAGAATTGGATGTTGTCTGCTATCATGCTTATCCTTGTGGGATTTTGGGGAACAAACAAATTCCCTTCCTCCTCAAAGTATTCGCCTTCAGCCAAAATATTTTATTTTTCAATAAATATCGTAGTGAGGAACCTCCACCCTAGATGTCTGTGTGCTCTATGGTACTCTTGGTGGCATCCTGTGGACCACTGGTCTGCTATATTATATTATATATAGCATAATATTTAAACATCAGATATTAAGATAAAACCTTAATTTTTAAAAATTTCCCCATATAATCTGGTGCCAAAATAGTCTTATTTCACTAACAAATCCTTTTAATTCTGCAGGAATGCAGATCTCTTTATACTGTCCCTGTACATTTATTTAATAGTACAATTTACCATTTTAAATAGTTAGGTTTTTTACTTGTCTTTTTGGAATTGATATCCTATACAATATGGTTATAGCCCTGCAATTCTAAGGCATATAACTTTTTCTGCAGGCGAGGTGAAGACCTGGTCATGTCTATGGATATACAATTAGTGGAAGCACTCTGTGGCTTTCAAAAACCAATTGCAATGCTGGATAATAGAACTATAATAATTACTTCTCATCCTGGTAAGTCTCTGAAAAAAGAACTTGGGTACAATAAGTTTAAATTTAAAGGCCCATGGTTTAATAGACTTTAGATGTAAATCTGTCCATATTACTTTATGTGTATAGTCTTATTTATCTTTTTATGATGTATAAACTTCCTCTTCAGTTAAATGAACATTCTACTTTAACTGACAATTGCTTCCTACTATTAGTCTGTTAAAGATTTGCAATTATACTGGAGTCACTATTAATTGGAACCCACCATAAAATAAATGTTATCTTTTTGAAGAATCCAAGTAAAATGCTATAAAGATCTTAAGCAACTATAACTCTTAAATTAGTACTGTAATTAAATAGCTTTGATCAAACTCTTGTTGCCTTTGGATTGATAGGAATGGCACAATCATTTGTAACTGCGATGAATTAGAAATTTTCTAAACATATCTTGGAAACTCTTTTTTTATCATGATACTGCACTTTAGGAATATGCCATGTTTGGATTCGGTTACAAAAAAATTCTAGCACTTGGATCTTTTCCCAGAATCAGGTTACTACCCTCTGTGGATGCCTTGTTCACATTTCTTTAGTTTGCTGTCAGGATATGTTTCTGCTTGAACAATTAGAAATACTTATAACTTTAATTTTATATAAAGTTTGTTAAACATAAGTTATATTTCTTTGATTTCTAGGTCAGATTGTCAAACATGGTGATATTAAGTGTGTACTAAATGAAGGAATGCCAATCTACCGTAGGCCATATGAAAAGGGTCGTCTTATAATTGAATTTAAGGTAAGTAACGGTTGAATTACTAATTAAATATCTCATGGAAAAATTCTTCAATATATTTTAGTCAATGCTGCCTTATAATGCTGATTTCTTAAATAATTGGTGTTACTTATACAAATTAAGCAAAGGTATTTTTTACATTAACATTCAGACACTTATTCCATATTTAAAAGTATTTATGAGAAGCATTCATATTTTTTTCTAATTTTCAGGTGATATTTCCAGAAAGTGGTTTCCTTTGCTCAGATAAGCTATGTCTGTTGGAAAAACTGCTACCGCCAAGGCAAGAAGTGGAAGAAACCGAAGACATGGATCAAGTAGAGTTGGTAGACTTTGACCCATCTCAGGAAAGAAGACAGCATTACAATGGTGAAGCATATGAAGATGATGAGCACCACCCTAGAGGTGGTGTCCAGTGCCAGACTTCTTAAATTGGTCTCACAGTTACACTTGTGCTGCTTGTCCTGTATGTCAGTTGTGGATGAGTGAAGGACTGAAGTTGCTATATTCAGAATTGCTATTGTCTCTGTAATATTTAAACTTAGTTGTTTTTAAATCAAGTTAACAAATTGAAATCGGTAAAGCTACTTGGATCAAGTTGGAATGTTCATATTTCTATATGGCCTCCTAAGGAAACCTGAAGCCACTTTACTCTGGCTTATTTTATTTTGTGCATCATAAGTGTATTGTGTGCAAATGCACTGGCTTAGTATTCAGTGATTTATGTTTAGTATTATAAATTATATTCCCTCTTATGTATGCATCTGTATTTATGATTCATGTTAAAGATGTGAAATTAAATTTTTGTATTCATCTAGATACATTGATGTGTTTTGGATGTGCTATGGCTGGTTGAGACTTTGCACAGCATCTGTATGAGACTCTACTTATTTTCCATTCTGGAATGTTGAACACCCTTCATTCTATACTGAGCTTTAGTTAGAATGCTGTATAAAACTCATTAATGTTAGACAGGATCCTGGCATGGTTCTTGGGTAGGAGTAAAAAATTCAACAAACGTCTAAGTGTAAATGGGACAAAAGCTGAAATCTTAAAAAGGATTCTGAATAGCAAATACATAATTTTTATAGAGGTAATTGTGTAACTAAAAAATAATATGCCTAAGAATAATGGTACAAGACTACATCCATTTTGAATTTCATGTCACTAATATTCAAATTCCATGCTGCATGAATACTAGCAAAAAAAACCAAACCCATTAACATTAAATGACTCCTTAATGAACTGTTCACAGTCCATAAGGTTTTTGTGTGTAGTTTCTGAAAAAGGCTACCTTTTAATGGCTACTTCAAAATGTCAATATAAGTAACCTAGTATAGATACATCCAAAATAATAATTAGGCATTGCATCATGACTGGGGGAAGGGTTAGCAAAGAATTCAAGTAACTCTTTTAAATATACCTAAGACTGCTATTTCTTAAAACTAAGTTGCTAACATTGTCATTTATGATAAGCCCTAAATTTACGTAACTGCTATATGTATATATCTGTATATGGGCAAATAGGATAGCAGAAAATAGCATTTCAGTTCCACATGTAATTTTAAAACAAATCTCTCACCATTAGAATCTTAAATTGGCAAAAAAAATTGACTAGCTTAAGTCCTTGGCAGGGATTTAAGTTGTACAACAAATTATTTTAGTCCTTGTGATAAGGATGAGTTACAGTGGAATTATGTGTCTTTAAATTGCTTGATTATTGTACTTTACACTCAGTTTGTACCTTTAGGGGGAAATAAAACTATCCTTCTAACAGCTTCATCTCTTCTTCCTTTTTGGCCTATATAACCATCCATTCCAAATATACTTTTGTCAAGAAAATGTCCTAAAAAAAACCCTTGGTGTAATGTGGCATGTTGCTAAATGGGATGATCCTGAGGTCATACACTTTGGCATCTTTCTTTATCCCACTGAAGCCAGTTACAAGAAATAAGTTTGGCAAATTGATTACTTAGAAGCAGAAAACCACAGGTTTGCCTCCTGAGTTGCATGAGGAAACATGAGCTGAAGACTGGTTTGAAAAATTAAATCTGTCTAATGCCAATACACACTGAACTCAACATACCAAGCTATTTCAAGTAAAATGAAAAAAGTAATCTTAGAAATGTTAGATAACTTCAATATGTTTGCAATTCAGTTTTGCTAATAGTATCCACTGCGTTTAGTAGAATTTGTTTTAAAAATCAAATTTCTGTTCTTTAAAAGCAACTATTGCCAATACTTGGTAAGAGGTATGGTGCCTTCTTTAACCACTATGGACCATTTTCTATGTATAATGGAGAATGGCCTGCTCATGAGATGGCTATAGACTATTCTTGCACATTTGGGTACAATGCTGCAATTACAGAATAACGCATAAATTCAACTAGCTGTGGTTTAATAGCTACGGTAAAATCTTTGGCACATGGTAGACATTTTAGGTAGTGACGGTGATAGTCTTTGCAGTTAAGAGATGGTCTGTTTGAGGAGAGTGGAAATGGGAGCAAGCTTTCATCATTCCTATAATAAATCCTCCCCAAACTCACGAAATTTTTCACTGATCTTTTGTAAAGAATATTAGATTAGAACATGAAAAAGGAAAAGTCTGGGGCTCATAATAGTAGTGGCCATTGTGGAAACCTTTTGGGAAAAGTGTATTTTTGAGGTTTGATGGTTAATAACACCACTTTTTTGGGGAGTAGTACCATAAAATTATATATCAATGGAAATATAATTTAATAAAGAACGTAATGCAACAAAAGTTTTTTCAATTATCTGTATTCTATGACATGTTACAGCCAAATAACCAGAAACATGGTTAGGTTGATAACAGGTAGCTTTCCTTCATGATTGTAGCCAATGAGCTTTAGAGAGCCAATCAGGTGTTATCTTGTTTTGGCAATGAGCCAATCAGATCACAGTACGATTCTGTTATTGATGTCATGTATTGAAGCTGAGAGGAGGACATTTGTCAGTGTGTTATGTGATTATCAACTTGGTTGGGGTTTTTTGTGTTCTTTCATTTAGTGAGCTTGTAAAAAGTAATAAAATTAAAGTAATGGTGCAAAGAGTTGACTGACCGCCCAGAAAACAATGTAAAATAGTAGTAAGTGAACAAGGCTACAGTTACAAAGAAATTAGAAGAAAAATTGGTGGAAACTTAACCAAAGATGGCATTTCTAAGTTTTTGAAGAGGTACAAGGAGACTCAGTCAGTACAAAATCACACTGGTAAAGATAGGAAAAGGTGTACAACAGCAAGTGATGATAGGAGAATTAAGAGATTGTGCCTACACAACAAAAAAAGCAAGTGATGATAGAAGAATTAAGAGATTGTGCCTACACAACAAAAAAAGCATCTGGATGTATACAAGATGAAACAGCGCAATGCAATGTGAAGTTGAGTGCAAGGACTGTTCGACAGAGACTGCAGGAATTTGGCCTAAAATCTAGAATTCCATGAAAAAAGCCACTATTATATCTCAAACAAAGGTTGAAAAGCATTACATTCTTGATTAAATTATCTTTCCATTGATATATAATTTTATGGTACTACTAAAAAAAAAGTGGTATTATTAGCCATCAAACCTCAAAAATATTTTTCCCAAAAGGTTTCCACAATTTCGGCCACTACTGTAGTAATACCATTCCTTAAACACTCAGCCACCTGAAAAGCTGACCTAGATCATACCACCAAGTACAACACATACTATAGTTAATTCTTTAGCATGCACTCTTCCCTCTGCCTCTCTCTCTCCTGATTGGCTGGATGAATTACCATAGCTTGCAAAGAGAATGATTAGTCATAGTTAAGGTGTTAGACATCAGGGTTAATCATCGCAGCCTACTCCAGAATATTAAAAAAGATTAGATTTCCTCTTGATGCCAATGAATATTTATAGGAAAGAGGGATATACATTTAATAGAACTAATTTGAAGATGCAACTCAATAAATAACCGTTTCTTCTAGAAGTCTAGAAAGTAGTATACTGTCTTTATAAACATGATAAATTTCAAGTTTGGTCTTATTTTAAAAGAAAAGTTAGAAAAGTTCTAAACCAGATGCCTTTTTAAGAAATATTTTATTGTAGAACAGGCAGGTGTTTTTTTTAAAAAGGAGCTACAAAAGAAAATCTGCACAAATTTAGAAACAAAATGTCCATTTTAAACAGCAAAATTACAATTCTTCAAGGGAAAATAATATTTTCTTATTTCTTATTTTCTGAAAATAAGATGAAGCTTGTAACATAAACTCAGTATATTTCAGAACATCAAAAAGTCTACAAAACAATAGTAATTAGTTTCTATCCTATCAAGACAATTTATATATTCTAAATAGAGGGAAATTAACATTTAACCAGAGCAGGAACTCTCAGCCCCTCATATTCCCATTAAGTGGTGCATTTACCTTAATAACAAGGGGTCTCATTTAGCCAAATGACATAATCTGCAAGATCATAACTTTCAACAGACAATGTTTAAATATGTGGTTTACATTTCCATGAATACTGCCAGAATTTTTAACATGCCATTTTAAATGGTAAAACTGCATGTATTTGCTCTTCATTTTTCCCTTAACTAAAGAAGTAATCTCATTTTATTTTTTAAAAATAAAACAAATCCAAAAATATGTAGAAGTAATGCCATTCACATAAGAAGCAAAAATAAGACATATGAAAACAACATTTATAGAAATTGAACTGATTTTTCAATTTGCATACACAACTAGCGTTATATATAGCTAAAGGTTCCTCTTGAGACAGCTGAATATGAAATTCAGTATAAATTAAAACAAGCCTTTTAAAAATCTTTTTGGAAACATATCCCCTGCACATGATACACACTTTCCAGAGATTCAGAAGCCATATGCTGAGGGAATTTATGAGTTCTATGGTTTCCACAGCTTCAACAACCCATCTTCACTGTAGGTAGCAATCAAATTCTGATGGGGATGGTGAGCAATACCAATGACATCCTTTTCATGAACCTTAACATCAGAAAGAAAGAAGAAACATGATTATCTCCAGAATATAAGATCAGATGAGGTATTTTCTATGCATACCTTCCTCTATCCTAAAAGAAAAAAAACTTTTAGTAAATAATAATTTTTAAAAAGTGTTTTCTGGAAGAATGGATTCTGAAACTAATAGAACTAGCTGAGAGCAAAATTTACTGTTTTAATAATAATAAACAACCTAACTATTTGTTTCTTGTGGCTTGGATATCCCTATTAGATTTCCTACAGGAAAAGGAGAAAAATTAACTGTTGACTTTGGGATTGCGGAGTACATCTGATTTGATTAGAGAAACATTGGAGTTTGTTAAATACATGGTTTATGGTTTACAGTCAGTTGGTGATTGTATGTTGAATTAAAGTTGAACTGAGTCCTGAGTGAGCAAGGCTATAGTCCTAAGTCCTATATAGGTCCTGAAGCCACAAAGCAGGCTTTCAGACACTCCCCACACCTGAAGACTTCAAATGTCAGCCATGTTAGCAGGCCAAAAGATTCTGAAGTTGAAGTCTATACATCTGGTAGATATTTGGTTTTGGGGAAAAGTGGTGTGGCAATCAGGAAACAGGGCGGAGAGTTTTGTAATCTTCATCACTGATTTTTTGAGGAGGAAACCTGCTCTGCCAGGAATTTTAAGTGGGGAAATATTAGATTTGGTGGAAAAGTCTATGGGGCCAGGGAGCCAAATCTGGTCTCTATTGTATATAGAACTGCTGCTAGTTTGCCACCAAGACACCCTCTGCTACCCACCGTCAGCGTTCTCTCCAGCTTGCCAGTCACTGTGCTGAAACAGTAGAGGACAAAATCTTCACCCACACAGTAGATCCACTCGCCTCGAGGAGAAAGGGCACAGCAGACAAAGTCACCACCTTCTCTCTTACCGGAGCTGAAACTTCTCACAATCTACCAAGTTGAAATATTAACAAGAAAAAAGGAAATCAGCAGTCATAGTATAGTTCAAGGTATAGTATGCATTTCTCGTGACAATGCCCTTCCAAAGGACAGAGAGTAAAACGTTAGGGAATTGCAATCTCTACTGCAAATTATTAGCAACAGCACAAGTAGCAAGCAGATCTTCAGAGGTTAAAGGATGCTGATGGACAAAGAGACCAAAAGCTAAGAAGGAGTTTTATCTCTCCACCTGGAGAAGGGGTGTATGTGTGTGAGCTGAAATGTATATAATAAATCTTCACCTTACTTTTGATTCAATACACGGTACAAGTATTATGATGTGCATATTTCAAACCTCACTAGCTCCTTTCCTTTTGTCTTTGGAAATGTATTAAATGTACAGTAGAAGAATACTAGTTAACTTTACAGTATAAGAGGACTTCAGTAATAAGCACCTTAAAAAAGTGAGATGTGCTATAAATGATGTCACTAGAGACATTTATAAACCTTGATTAAAATATATATAATCTGTAAGCTGCCTAGAGTCGCCTTCCAGGAGAGATGGGCAGCATAAAAAATTAATAATAAAAAATAAAAATAAAAAAGTAGTATCAATATTGTGGGCTAATATATGGGAAAGAGAGGATTTTTCTCTCAGTACAAATTTCTGAGATCTCTTTAGCATTTGTTAACTGATTAAATTCACTGAAGCAAAAGCTTAGAACCTTCCAAACCAATTTAAAATTGTTTATAAACGAATATATAAGCTTTAACCAAATAGCTAAAAATAAAAGCTAAAATAGGGTCTTTTGGATTACTTGAGAATCCTAGAGATTAATTCAGCATCCTCAACCAACCAATGCAATATTTAATCATGACTTTTAAAAGTCTTACAAATCAGAAAAAGTGGAACAATGACTTCCCATTGTCAACTTTAGTTATCAAGTCCAAAAGGAACACCAATTGCATTCTCACACATGTTTAAAATACAATCCAATTACGTACTTGTCCCTGCATGTTCATGATGACAACTGTATTCGATCTGTTACAAACAACAAAGTGCTCTGGATTTTTAGGCAGGAGAATCACGCTGTTCACAGTGATGTCTGTTCCAGCTGTGCTACCTAGGGATTTGAAGGTGTTACAGCATTCTGTAGTCTTCATATTCCAAACCTAACAAATAAACGGGAAAGGGAAAATATGCAAATTCCATTTTAGAATGAAACCCAAGCTGCCCCATGTGTGTCTTCATGCAGGTTAACCTGCATGAAGATCTAACCACAGCATTGTTTCCCATAATACATAGGCCTTTTCTCCATCTGTACACTCTCTCTGTCTTATGATGGGTGCTAATACAAACATTTCATTCAAGTGTGATTTTAGTGCAATCAAAAGTCAACCCGTTCTTTACCAATATTAAAAAAAAAATCTATTATTCAGTCACTTAAAAGAGATTGACCTGAAGAGAGCATCCAGAAGCTAATTTAACTTCTGAGGGGATTGCCAAAAACCCAAAAAACCCCGATATGTCTGAAAACGCTGCAGTTGGTAGAAATCATTTGAGAGACGGAAATTGCATTTAGTTTACTTTTACCTGGACCAGGCACTGAACAACATTTGTAAATATTTCTGTATTCAGTACAAGTAGTCCTCGACTTACAATAGCTGATTTAGTGACTGTTCAAAGTTACAACGGCACTGAAAAAAGTGACTTACGACCATTTTTCATACTTATGGCTGTTTCAGTATCCCCATGGGCATGTGATCAAAATTCAGATGCTTGGCAACTGACACATTTTTATGATGTTTTGCAGTGCCTTGGAGTCATGTGACTCACTTAATAACTGTGTTACTAACTTAACAAGTGCCATGATTCATTTTAACAAGAAAGGTCATAAATGTGTCAAGAATGGTCATAAAATGGGGCAAAAGGTCACTTAACAAATGTTTCACTTAGCAACAGAAATTCTGTGGTCATATTGTGGTCATAAATCGAGGAGTACCTGTACTACTAAGAATATGTTTTTTTAAAAAAACACCAAACCAACACGAAAAGATTGTAACCATGCAAATTACACCTAGTGATCGGGACTTGGGGGCGTACCTTCACAGTGCCATCAGAGGATGCACTAATAATATAATGTCCATCTTGTGTAAATGTAGCTTCATTAACGAATGAGGAATGACCACGGAATTCTTTGAGAGTCTTTCCTGATTTCAGGCCATGAATCCTGTTACAGCATAAAAACTATATTAGCGTTATTTGTCCAAGTCAGACGGAACAGCCAAATATATTGCAAAATGAGACATACCTGATTGTCTGATCAAAGGCAGCACTCAGAATCTGACTGCTATCCTTTGAGAAGCTCAGGCAGGTGACACCTTTGCTATGGGCTCTTTCAAATCGCCTCAGACACTGCCCACTCTGAATCTTCCACACCTTCAGAGAAACCAAGGAATTGATGTTACCATCACACAAAAATAACATTTCCCGCCAAATTGCCTGGCTCACTCAGGTAGACCCAAAACATACCCTGCTTGTCCTTATAAATAAAATAATTTCTCCATGGCAGCAGACTGGCCATTGTTGGGACAGAATGTTGAACGAGGTAGCAATAAGCAAAAACACTTAGACTTATATACCACTTCATAGTGCTTTTACAGCCCTCTCTAAGCGGTTTACAGAATCAGCATATTGCCCCC
>JANHFK010010735.1:102571-113355 GCA_036250565.1 Sibynophis collaris | reverse complement strand
TGCAAAGCCACTCCTGCCTGCTAGCTGCCCTGCGTGCCCTAGCATCAAGCAGATGCTTCTCCTCTTCTCCTGAGTCATTCAGCTCCAACTGAGGAGGTGCAGAAGTCCCTGGTTGGCTGTCATCCTCTTCTTCTCCTGAGTCACTCAGCTCCAACTGAGGAGGTGCAGAAGTCCCTGGTTGGCTGTCATCCTCTGGCACTGAGTCCTTCTCAGTATCGGACTCAGGTGCCAGGGGCACGGGATGAGAGTGTCATGTCAGTTGGTTCTTGGTCCTTTGGAGGACTAAGAGGTAGACAGAGGTGGACAACAGATCCATGTTACAACATGCTGTAGTATGAACTTGATAATGGGCTAAATCCAATTGGGGAGGGGCAATCATGGAAGCCCTCCCAACTCAGAAAACCCTGGTAAAAAGGAAAAACCCAGAATCAGCAACTGTGATTAATCTGGGCCATTGCAGCCTCCTCTTCCTCATTGTTAGCAATTTATTAGTCAAGATTTAGCATATTCTGGAAATCCAATCATTTGCCATTTGTTCTAACCTTGATGTACTAAACCAAAGAGGTCACCCAGTTATTTGGTTCTCTGGAAGAGATATTTATTTGGAAAGCAGGGTCAGGGAATGTCATGGGACAAGAGAGAGAGAGAGATTAGAAGGTTAGGAGAGTGAGGATACCTTATCAGAAAAAGAGACCGGACAACCATTTGACTGGGATGGTATAAGACTCCTGCACTGAGCAGGCGGTTGGACTAGAAAGCCTCCAAGATCCCTTCCATCCCTATGACTCAATGAAACACATTTAAGATGGAAAATCCCTCCATTTTTGTGTGTTGACTGCAAACATTGTGCTTAAGTGTAAATCACATATACAAATGTACATTAGCCATTTACTGAACACAGAAAAATAAATATTTGTCTCTTCCAAGTTCCTGTAAAATTCAAAGTTCAGTTGTTCTGCTTCTTAAACCAAGTGGGGTAGGGAAAGAATGTGTGTTCTTATGAAAACTATCATAAAGCATGCAGCAAACATGTGCATGCATATGTATGAAATAAAAGCTGCAGATAAAAAATGGTATTGATGGCTCATGGATGGGTTAGATCGGGGTGTCAAACTCAAGGTCTGGGCGCCGGATCCAGCCCACGCGGTGCTTAGGTCTGGCCCATGGAGTCAGTGAAGGACCAGCCCACAGTGCCTCTGCCAGCGAAAATGGTCTCCTGAGCTCCATTTTCAGCTGTGATGGCCTCCTACAACCCTCTGCCAGTGAAAATGGAGCTCAGGACCCCGTTTTCGCTGGCAGAGCGCTCGGGCGACTACAGGCACTGACACAAGTAATGAGCTGGCCACGCCCACCCTGGCCACGCCCTCCTGGCCCCCCAAGGTCAAATACAACCCTTATGAGGCCCTCAATTAAATCGAGTTTGACACCCCTGGGTTAGATGTCATCCTCTTGTGCTCATTTTTAAGGTAGGTGGCAGCCCGTAGAAGTGAAACTTGACTTTTCCTGCTGTGTGTATAGAAACCCCCTGAAATAAATGTGTCTGCTTAAATATTATTCATGATCAGATAATTAGGATAATCTTGTGGTGCAGCTGTTGTTTGATTACACAATATGAGTATTTCTATATTTGAATTCTTCCCCACATTAAATAATAAATGAGTCTAAAACAGGACAGGATCCTAAAACAAGAATCCAGGATCCTCATGTGCCACTTTCAATATGAGCTGATTATTTAAGAATCAAAATAATAGAATCTGTCCATTCCAAACCATACAATCCCCTACCTTTTGGCTTAGAACTTCTATCATGTTACACTAAAGCCAGTTAATCTCAGAAAAGAACCAGAACAGATCCCCCTCTCTTTCATTCCAAGAATGTGACCAAGTGCACTGATTCAAAAACATTTTATTTTGCCAGCAATATATATATAAAAAAATAAATGAATGTCACAGTATTAACATATTAACACAGGCAACAACAATAATTTCCCCAGCCCTGCAAACAGAGGGACAATTCTCTAATGAAGAATGGAAGAATATTTGATCAGCGGAAAATACCAATTGTTTATATCCATAATGATCAGCAAGTCCTGAAAACAATAGGCAATAGAGTTATTTTACAGTTCACTGGTTTTTTCAGGAACTAGCTGCCAACACATAATTCAAGCCTTTCCAATAACAACTTGGAAACAACACAATGGATCTTTTAAGATCCTGATCCAGAGTGCAGCCATGAATCATATGGAAAACATTCCTGTAGTGGCACCTTTCCATTTGTACATTAGTGCCCAGGAGGAAAGGGCACAAGTGTACAAGCCATAGGAGACAAATTATCACTCTGTATTTCAAATTCCAGTTTTTCCCCCTCCAAATCATTCCATTTACAGCTGGACTCTGTGCTGGGAGATGCATTTTTGCTCAGTTTGCATAGTTCAGAGAGCTCATAGGAAATAAAATGTTTTAGGTGCAGAATGCCAGCTGACTATGTATAGACACACACAAACACACACACACACATATACACACACACGCATACTTTTCTTCTATTGATACATTTAAATGCAGATAGCCCTTGACTTACAACAGTTCATTTAGTGACCAATTTAAAAAAGTGACTTATGACCATTTTTCATACTTATGATTATTGTAGCATCCGGATGGTCATATGCTGAAAAGTCATATGCTTAGCAATCAATTCATAATTATGACGGTTGTGGTATCCCGAGTCATATGACCCCTTTTCCCCCCACCTTTTAACAAGCAAGGTCAATGGGGAAGCCAGATTCACTTAACAACCATGTTACTAATTTAACAGCTGCAGTGATTCACTTAACAACTGTGGCAAGAAAGGACCTAAAATGGGACAAAACTCACTTAACAAATATTTCATTTAACAGCGGAAAATTTGGACTCGGTTATGATCGTAAGTCGAGGACTACCTGTATATGACTGTGGAATCTACACAGATCCAGGCAGTGGTCATCCACATGAAGTTGCTCTGAAAATATACCGGCTGGCAGACGTTACCGCGAGGATTGCAAGATGTCTAGATAAAATAAATACAGAAGGGAACACAGTGACACCTAGCCATATAAATGGCTGTGGAAACGAGAGTTTTGGTTATCATTTATGACCGAGATTATTGTAATAGCTGAAAATATAACCATAATCGTGGCTGCCACTATTTATTTATTTTTTGCTTTGTGCCATTTAATTGCAATAAATGAAAAGGGACATTGCACGTCTTGCTTTCCACAAAACTGGGCTTGGTTTAATTGGTAGCTGCAGCAGCCCTTCCCCTGAAAACAGCCAGAGTGGGCTTCTCCAGTCTCCACTCTATAATCAATCCAGAATGAAGGAGGGGAAGGAGCTGTCGTCTTCCTGCAGGATCCAGGACTCCTGAGATGACTAAGAGGTGCAGGGAAAAGCTTGGCTGCCCTGCCTTGGATGTCAGACTAGAAAATAGTTTCAGAAGAGGACCTTGTTCCAATTAGAACTGCCAGTGGGATAAGAAGAACCAATTTCCCATTTGCTATTTAAGTGTCTCCACACACCACACATGCAAAGTGAAAACAGAAGAAAAATCCATATTTTCTGATGATTCATGGATTGAACAGAAATGTTAGCTGACTATTTGTGGTGCAATCACAAGGAAGAAGAGGAGAAACATCAAGGAATTAAATACAACAGCAGAAACACTGTAGTTACTTTACAGCAACTTTTATTAATTATTTCTTTCATACTGTTTTCTGGAAAGGCAAAAAATGATCCACAGCAATGCTAAAGTAACTGAGCAAACACTGTTTATCCCTTTACCCCATGCACTCCCCAAAATATTTTAAGGCACTTGTCTCAAACATCTTGAAGATTATAACCAGGTTATTGAATAAGGTTCTATGGCAAATTTCCCTGATTTTCATGTGCACAACCAAGTCACACACGCTTACATACAGGTAAGCACATGTCTTAAGCTGTGCTGTATGATGGATAATAGTTGCTTGCTGGAATGTGTATTTATAGGCTAGAAAATCTATTTGTTGAGCCTGATTTTTAAAAGGCATCCACGTGTCCAGTGAAAATAGGGGAAATGGTAAATGAAAAGTAAGATCACAACTTGTACCTTGTAAACTCAGCCTACTATATTATTTCAATAAAAGGGCTCTGGGAGGTTTTATACCACATTTTTTCACAGCAGAGAACAGAATATGGGCAAAAGTTGACCGATCTCAGAAAAGCAGAAATGTGCAGCACTTGATTAGCATTTGAATGGGGCACCACAAGGAAACCCTTACAAAACTAGAGTTGAAATTCAAGAGTTGAAATAAAATCCCAGGAAGAAAGCATTGGCAAATGACTTCCATATTGTTGCCATGGAACTGAGTGACTGGAGCGGACTTTATACTGCATCTCAAATTTGGTTGACAAAAGTTTAATGTAACATATTAACCCTGACAAGCTGTAAATACCATCTGTATTCAGTTAGAAGTTCTCAGAATGTTACAGGATTTCAGCCTTCATTTTGATTTGTAATTTTTCATGCTTGTGTTTTGACTAAGTATGGTTAATATAATTCTAAAATGTCTACAAAGGCTTCTCATTTCTATAATTTTCAAAAAAAGGTTGGCAGGGAGATTGTGTTCATTTATAGGGTACATAAAAATTGTTAAAGCCATTAGGAGCTGTTGTGTAGTAAAGAATGTAGAAGAAAATCCTAACCTTAAAATTCACATTTAACTTAGGTACATCACAAATTCAGTTTTCCCAGCAACAGAATCTCAGATGGACGTGAGCCCCAAATACATGTCTACAGATAAAACTAATGCTAATGCAGACATTTAAACATCGTGCCTCCTGTTTCTATAGCTGGAGAAACCAAGGAAAATTTTAGAAACATATCAGGTTCAGAGAAATATTGAATAGAGTTTTAATTTTTTCCAAATGCTACAAAAAGAGGGAATCTGAAAGAATCGAAGAGCTTGGTTACCTAGACCAGTGTTTCTCAATTTCAACACCTTTAATGCATGGACTTCAACTTCCAGAAATTCTGGCTGGGGAATTTTAAGAGTTGAAGTCCACACATCTTAAAATTGCTGAGGTTGAGAAACACTGGCCTTGAGTAAGTGATATTGGAATTGCTTCTTTGTTGTCAGTCTGCCTAAGATTTGAAACGTTTTTCTTGCCTCAAAAGGATGGCATATTTCTTGTCTTAAAAGGATGGCACAGGACAGTAAGGGGAAATTAAGCATTTGGATCTGAACATTAAAAAAAATTAAAGTTGTCAGTCAAAGATAACAAACTGCAGTCACATACACTTCAGAAATCAAGCAAGAGTAGTGAAATCAGAGCAAAAGATAATTCTTGCCTGCCATTCTCTCTGTTCTATCATGTTATGATAAAGCCCAGATTTCATGGCAGCAAACTAAGGATGTTGGACAATGATGGGAGTTGTATCCTGATGTTTCTGGGGATAACCAGATTGGAGAAGCTTCTTCAGGCTGGAAAACCCAATATCTGTTTGAACAGATTTGCACCCTCTGGAATTGCACCCTCCTACCTCAATTAATCTCACTCTGGGAAAAGCTTAATATTTCTATTAAGAGATTTTTTAAAAAAAGTTTCATCTCAAAAGGACAAAAGGATCCCTTGTTCCAATAATGGTGGGATTGCTTATTTTGGCCATTTGCTTTTCTCCATGTGATAAAAAGAACAAAAGGGGAAGCAATTGGCATGAAGCAGCCAATTGCTTCTCCCATCCAACTTTCTCCATAGTCTAAAATTTAAGAATGTCATACTAAGAGCTACACACAAGACCTTTCATCTGCTACACAACTGGCTGCCAATGTGCTTGGAGAAGTTAGGAAACACGTAGCTTCCAATGAGATAACGGGGAGAGTGCCTCTGCTCTATTTCAGGGATTGCCTCAGACGTGAGTAAACTGGAGGGCAACGTGCACATTCTTTGCTATTGTAAGCAGCAAAAACCACATTGGTCAATTTGGTGTCCTTGAGTTGTCTTGGATTACAATGCCCCACACACATTTGAAGCAGACCAGTTTATGAAAAGCTGATTGAAATGAACTGCGAATGGTTTCCCTTGGTGATGCAGTTGGACCAGTGGAGTTGAAAAGCTATTGATGGTCAGTAGGATAGAAAGTAGGCCTTCCTTTCTCTGACTGCTGAGGGATGTGAATATTGCAATCCTCCAAGATACTTTCTTAAAACAGATTATTTTGCCTTCATAAAAAAAAGAAGAAAAAAGAAGGGCACATACAGGAGAAAGTCAAACTTGAAAGTTATCTCCCTCCCTGAAAATATGTGAGTTCTGAGCAGGTCCCTAATCACTGGTTAGGATCTGCTTGATAATAAAAATGCCAAAGCTGTTGGGAGGCTACTCCTTTTACAGAAGGAAATCACTGGAAACATTCTCATAAAAGCATGCATTTTTGAAAGTAAAAACCAAGGATGTTGAGTTCTGGGATGCAAATTCTACTTTGATCCTCAAGCCATGCTTCATTGTCTTCATCAACAGTTCATAATGGAGTGGGAGAAATGATAACATCCCAACAAGCCATAATTTATGATTCTTCAGACATGGAGATGAATACATTTGTAAGGCAAACTGAACATTCTTGTAAAGGCTGATTCTATAAATCAAATCTAGTTAAAACACGATGTAAAACCTGCCACTTGCACTAATTTAATAGTACTAACACGCCATTTCATGCTGCAGTTGCCTTAGCCCTATTCCCGTAATATTTTTAACAATAAAATCCAGCAGCAGACTTCAAGTTTTACACAAAACACTGAGAAAATAGACCTTTTTTTGACATTTTGTAACATTTAGGCTTTTACAATAGTAAACATTCCTGACAAATCATTTTAAAAACCAAAAAGGCACTTTATAAAACCAGAATTGCAAAGTATTTGCCACACTCCAGTAAGAAAAAGATTGCATTAGAGCAGTAGAAAATGAAACAAAACTTTCCATTCACATGTAAGGCAATCTGGCAATATACTGGTGGATCATGTTTGTTTTGCAGTATCAAGAATGGGCTTCCCTGCGGAATTCCATTTGAACTGTACTCTTATCTTAAAGATTATGCTACTGGTTACTGGCACACTTCTCTGCTACAATTTTGCCAGGTAGAGCAAAAAGGAAGTTAAAAAGTCCTCCCCGCTTCCATAGAAGGTCTCTGATAAACTAGTTAATGCACCCCAAATCTTCAGGTTATCATTTACTTCTGCTTGGCCGTATTCCTTGCAAGCAGCATATTGCTTACAACCAGAAGTGGTGGTTACTTTTTGCCCATAAAAAGGTTTGACTTCACTACAGGGTCTAGTCCCTGGGGCCACTTTCATTTTTGTGCTCCTACCACAACCTGGGTAGGATTTACGCCCCAATATCACACATCAACATACCATCTCGGGCTATTAATGGTCCCAATAGGCTTAGGATATTCTTCCTCTCAACTTTGTTGGCAGACTGAGCCCCATTTATATGTTTTAACTAAGCAAGAACTTTACGCTTTTTTTATCTAGAAAACTAAATGGCTCCCTCCACCAGCTGTCTTTAGAGAAAACCTGGAAGCATAACTTCCCATTGGATGAGGAAATACCAGCAGATTTGACTCAGAGTTGACAAGTTCTGGTCAGTTGGAGAGTAATGCTGTCTCACTCTTGCCAAATGTTCGTGTTTCCCCATTCCTGTTCTTAAAGACAAGGACGACTCTGCAGAATTAGCTTGGGAGAGACCCCCATCAGTGTTCCACAGGAACAGAGATGTTTCTCACATGAATAAATACAATGTTCAGTTTAATTCCAAAACAGATGTTTTGCAGGCCATCTGTTTGAGCATTACACACAGGCTTTGTCCTTTTAAAATACTTCTAGAAGTGGCTCGTTTTCAAATAGTAACAGCACATAAGCAAGCTAAGGTTTATGTATCGCTGGTCTATCAATATTCTGCCTCTGTGGACCAACCCGTGAACTGTGCTTTCCACCTATCAGCATCCCTTGTGCCTTTGAAGTTGATATTCACAGGTCACACCCCAATGCGTTGGCCCTGAGTGTCAGACTTGGATGCACGCTTTTTCCTTTCTATACCTTAGGTAAGGAACGCTGCGTGATCTGGGTTATAGTGCATATTTTTAACCTGACTTCTCCACAATCACCTAATTAGATTCAGCAAAAATTAGGAAGCTTCCATTAGCAACCTAATGAAAACAGATAGCATGAAACCATTTCACTCATACTTTCACCCCATAGTGCAGTGAGCCCGGTTTAAAAACTGGGCTGATGGTCCTGTTTAGATAAAGCAAGCACGATGGTTTCAAGATTTTGGCTTGCTGATACTCTTTTGGGCAAAGAGGCCTGCATTATTTAAATCTCCATGCCAGCAGAACAGAATGCAAAGCTGTTTGTTTTGAGGTTTCTAGTTCCTCTTCTCCCCACGGAAGGTTACAGACAAGAAGGAACAATTTTGACAAGATTTGGGGAAGATAAATCAAAATATGTAAACTCAAACCACTTTAGCAGCATTTTCCAATCCTTCCATCTGTACCCACAGCAGTGAATTTTCATACAGTGATCTAATTTTTAAATTAAATTGGGAAAAGAGCAGGAAGAAAGGGAAATGACTTACCCCTGCAGAATACCTCACAATTTGGAAACAATAATGTTCCCAAATTGTGACCCTCATTATTTTAAAGTGGAGAGAATGCCCGTCAAATACATAAGCCTCTATCCACTAGGAATCCTTCTTAGCTTCCTGACATAAAAGAGAGCTTTTTGGGGGGAAAAAGAAAAAAAGAAAAAATAATGCTTCAATACAACTTTCATTATTTTTTGTGACGCTTGCATGGGCGAATTTCCAGGGGGATTGAGCACCTAAGTCTCCAACCATTCCCTGAAAATTCATATATTTACAACTTCTATTTATTGTTTATAAAGTGTTTAAAAAATGAAGAAAAAAAATATACAGCGAAATTTGGGGTTAAAATTCTCATTTGTCCTGCCAATTGCAAGGTCTCAGGATGACAAAACAGGTGTCCGTCTTTCAAGTTGATTGCATAAAATCATTTATAAAATGCTGAAAAGTTGAATTGTCCCTCGTTGGGTATTCCAAGTCTTCTATTGCATTTCTGCCACATTAGCTTTTTGGTGATCCAATATTCACTGTGATTTTTGTATATAATTGAAATTTATCCATTTTTATTACAGTATAAGTCAGAGAGTTTAGGCCATCAGATTTCATTGTTTCTTTTGTATGAGCAATTTTGTTAAACCTGTGAAAATAAAGTAGACTTACAGTTGGTAAATATCAATTTGTCATTAGTATTGCCATTGGCTTTCTGCAAATGTTGGTTAATTGATTTGCATAAAACTTGTATTTTAACCTCTGGTCATGACCATAATTTGTTCCATAATTTTGGTCGCAATCCAATTTGGTCATGACCCGAACCTAATTTTGGAAAGTTGGTGCTTACAAAAAAAATGATGTAGAAGGATAAATCGACTGTGAAAAAATAATTTGTGAATTTTTTGGTCAGAACCCAATTTGGTAGTGGTCGGAAGCATTCGTGACCAGAGGTTCTACTGTATATATTTTTGCTAACTGTTTCTCAGAAGAATAGAAAAAGTTCTATACTCAAAGATTAAAAATTTAGTGGCAAAAAGACTGTGCTCATAGAATAGAATTACTGATTTATAACAATACATTTGGTGGTGGAGCAGTGGTTAGAATGTAGTATTGCAGGCAAAATCTGCCTACAGCCTGGAGTACGATCCTGACAGGCTCAAGGTTGACTCAGCCTTCCCTCCTTTAGAGATTGGTAAAATGAGGACTCAGATTGTTGGGGGCAATATGCTGACATTGTAAACTGGCCAGAGAGTTCTGTAAAGTACTCTGGAGAGGAATATATGTCTAAGTGCTATTGCTATATTTTTATTTAATTTGTATCCTGTCTTTATTAGTTTTACAAATAACTCAAAGGGGCAAACATATCCAATATACTTTCCCCCTACTATTTTCTGCACAACAACTACCCTGTGAGGTAGGTTGGGCTGAAAGAGAGTGACTGGCCTAAAGTCACCCAGCTGGCTTTCATGACTAATGCAGGACTTGAACTCAGTCTTCCAGTTTCTAGCCTGGTGCCTTAACCACTAAACCAAACTGACTCTTTTGTTATATGTAGTAGTCCAATTATGGAAACTATGTTTTTGCTTTGGATCCACTTCTGATTATGAGAAATTAGGATTCATCTGAAACTGATTATGTTGGGCAGACCCGGGTTCTAGTCTACTCTTAACCACATATCTTTCTCTATGACTTTGAACCAGTTCAGACTACTTCAGAAAGTTGTTGGAGGTAATGGGAGGAAAGTTTACTATGTATGTTCCCTTGAATTCCTGAATAAAAGGCAGGATATAAATATAACAAACAAAACGTTGCTAAGTTTTGTTTTCCAGTTGTGAATACACAAAAGAGGCTGTTTGAAACACATCAGAAAGATTGCATTCCTTGTCTTCTAAAATGGCTTTATTGAACATTATCCCAAGATTTTTTATAGTCTTAAAAGACAGACCTAGTATTTTAAAGAATCCCTATATATCTACTGTGTTTTCCCCAAAATAAGACCCTGTCTTATATTTTTTTGGATCCTGAAATAAGTCCTTGGCCTTATTGAGCCGAGGTGGCGCAGCGGTCTAAGGCACCCTGTTATTAACACCAGCTGCCTGCAATTATTGCAGGCTCGAATCTCACCAGGCTCAAGGTTGACTCAGCCTT
>JANHFK010010735.1:44732-57833 GCA_036250565.1 Sibynophis collaris | reverse complement strand
AGATTTTGCAGTATCCTTCCCCTGCCACGCCCACCAAGCCACACCACACCCACCAAGCCACGCCCACAGAACCAATAATAAAAACATTTGGATTTCACCACTGCTTATAGTTTGTTGTAAAATGTCAAATTAGTTGTGGAGAGAATGAGTTGGCAATATTAAAGTTGATGATTTGGTAATGATGCAAGGATGGAAAATATGAGTAATAAAATTCCAGAGAAAGGGGCT
This sequence comes from Sibynophis collaris, assembly GCA_036250565.1. Classification (NCBI taxonomy): domain Eukaryota; kingdom Metazoa; phylum Chordata; class Lepidosauria; order Squamata; family Sibynophiidae; genus Sibynophis; species Sibynophis collaris. Next base: position 57,605 of record JANHFK010010735.1, on the reverse strand, counting down.
AAACAAGGAGTAAAGTTTAGAATGTATATTCAAAGAACTTAACTCTAAACTGTTTTATGACATTAAATAGAGCAGCTTTCTTTCCCCAGTTTAATAACTCTTCAAAAGTTGTGAGGCTGTAGTTTCTTAAGCTCCCATCCTTTGATTGTGTTTGCTGGGAATTCTGGAAGATGTTGAAATTACATAATGCTGCAAACCATGGAAAGAAAGAAAAGGATGATTAGCAGCAAGGTGGATGGAGTTAGATGTGTTGTTGGAAGACCTGAAGGAGCAGATTTGAGAGAGCTAATCATGGAGAAGATGTATGTGGCAGCCAACAGCCTGTCCCAACTTGCAGTCATCTAACAATCAAGTGATTGCAACATCTGGAGGAGTCCAATGTGTAAAAGATTTTAGTAGAATGAAACATCTATGAAAGACAAATTTTGAATGCCCTTAATTTAGGCATTCAGTGGAATCAGTAAAAATGTCAGTTGAATGTGTTGATTGGGTTATAAAATGGCTTGCTTTGAGAACTGGCAAGGATTCTCTTCAAGAAGAAACCAAGGGGCAGGCAAATCATTCAGATTTCCTGATAAAAGGTGCTTTTTCATGCAAACTTTAATCAGATGTAAACTATTTATAGGTATTTAGAAAGACAGGTATTCATGCAGACCCTAACTAGATACTGACCAACCCAATATCTACCTAACTAAATAATGAAATGTTCTTCAAATTTATTATAATATTATGATTAAGACCTAATTGCTCAGGCTAATGACGTGCAGGATGCAAGTAGTTTCTTAAATTATCCATATTTCCAATGGCATTCTCAGGTTCACCCAATTTATTCCTGTGGAATTTGTTGCAGAGAAAATAAAATATTTCCCTCATCCCTAATATTGGGCATTAAGGGGGATTTCAGTGTACAAAACTTTAATGCAACCCCCTCTTGAAAAATACCTTAAATATTCTATATTATTGATGAAGATGATGCACATTTTGCTGACATTAAGAATATAAAATTAATTGTAAATTAGTAATGTTTCAGTAGTCATACACACTTTCTAAACACCGTTCCTGTTTATATTAAAAGTACTGATTCATCATGTTTACAGTAAATACGTTTTTTTTTCTTTTAGGTGAATGTTGGGTGTGTACCTAAAAAGGTAAAAGAATTTATGCTATGAATTTGCTTATATTTCAGAAAAATACATTGAACTTCTTTGCTGATCTTTTTGAAAGTGCTTGAAGCCCCAGCTGTTTCAAATAACTTTTCCCTGAATTGATTTGATGTTGCCATCTTTTATTTTCTCCCTGGCATTCTAGGACTGTTTTAAAATTGGGCAGTGAGCCCCAGAATTATTTTGACTGTGGTGATATACAAGGCTGTTAAATAAAAACAAATAAAAACATGAAAGTGGATACTAGTCCTCAAACATCTGCTAAAATATGCTTTTAAATAATTGAGGGGTATGTCCATCCTTGATTTGGAATGCAAAACAGTACTTTGGCAGACGTTGGCCATGTTGTTTGGAGAGCAAGATAACAATCCTATGCTGCATTAACAGAGGGATAGAATCAAGATTACGTGAAATATTAGTACTGCTTTATAAAGCCTTAATAAGACCACACTTTGAATAGTGCATCCAGTTTTGATCACCATATTATCAAAAAGATGTTGAGACTCTGGAAAGAGTGCAGAAAAAATCAACAAAGATGATTAGGGGGATGCGGACTAAAACATAAAGAACAATTGTAGGAATTGGGTTTCTCTAGTGAAAAGAAGGACTAGGGGTGACATGATAGCCATGTTTGGATATATGAGGGGCTGCCACAAAGAAGAGGGGGTCAGCCTACTTTCCAAAGCACCAGAAGGCAAGATAAGAAATAATAGATGGACACTAAATAAGGAGAGAAGCAAACTAGAATTGAAGCGAAATTGCCTAACAGAACAATTAACCAGTGAAAAGAGCTTATCTTCAAAAGTTGTGGTTGCTCCACTACTGGAGGCTTTTACAAAGTGAATGGACAACTATTTGTCTGAAATGGTATAGGGTAGGGGTCCTCAAACTACGGCCCGCGAGCCGCATATGGCCTGCCGAAGCCATTAATCCACCTTGCACAGGACCACGAAGCTGCCCTGCACACATTGCGCCACTGGCCGGCCCCCACCCTTCGGCGGAGCACAGGACTTACTTTCACGAGCCCTACAGGCTGGAACTGGAAGGTAAGGCCAACATTTTTGGCCTACAGAGTGCTTCTGCAGGTGGGGGAGGTGAAAAACAGGGCACATGGATGCCCCAGGAAGCCAAACACGAGACCATTTTTGGCCTGCAGAGGGCTTCTGGAGGCAGGGGAGGTGAAAAATGGGTTGCACACAAACTCTATGAGGCCACAAATGGGCCCGTTTTAGCCCATTTTTGACCTGTACAGTGCTACTGGAGGCAGGGGAAGCCAAAAACGGGCCTGTTTTTGCCCTCACCTGCCTCCAGTAGCACTGTACAGGCCAAAAACATTGTGCACAGAGGCCTCCCAGGGCATCCACGCACCCCGTTTTTACCTCCCTTGTCTCCAGAATATACAGAGAGAAAGAGAAAGAGAGAGAGAGAGATAGACACAGAGAGAGAGAGATAGTGAAAGAGAGATGAGACACAGAAAGAGAGAGAGGGAGGGAGGGAAAATGACATAAGAGAGAGAGAGAGAGAGACTTGTTGATTGTAAGCTCCTTGGGGCTGAGAAGAATTGCTGCAAAAATGATTTTCCTGAAGTGGACCACTAGACTCCTAAACAACTGAAAAAATGATCTAGTAAAAAGAAAATTCAACCAAAAGAGCAACATGCAAACAAAAGCAAATAAAACACCTGCAGGAGCAAAACAAATTAAAGTTTAAGTTGATTGCATTGTTTAATGGACTGCTAAATTGCCATGCCCATCTAGTCATGTGACCTCATAGTCACGCCCACCCAATCGCATGACGTAGCCACATCCACCTAGCCACGCCCAGACGGTCTGCCCTCCCAACAGCCTGAGGGACCATCAATTAGCCCCCTGTTTTAAAAGTTTAATGAGCCCTGGTAAAGGGTCTCCTGCTTGAGCAGGAGGTAGGAGTAGAAGATGTCCAAGATCCCCTCAACTCTCTCATTCTGCTATTTGTACTATAAGACATCTGAAGAACAGTGTTGCTCTTTTACTCCGCTTTACCAAAATACCTAACAAAAATGCCAAGTCACAAAAAGTACCTCATAACTTTTTCTGTCAAGATTCAAGGATGTACTTCTAGTCATGAAACATAACTTCTGCTGCCTTTTTTTCAATGCCACAACTGTTTTCATGGCTTTTTAAATTTAGTCCTGGTTTGAGGAGCAGATGCCTGGAACATTAAAATTGAAAAGAAAATTTAATGTATTAAATCTCCAATTTCATATGGAAGTCTAACACAATCCAAATTGCATGCAGTAATTGTACTGAAATGACAAAATATAAGAATAAGATTTAAAAGAACTTCCACGGTTTTACCAATTTAAAATTGGTATCAGTTGAAAAAAAACCTGATCTGATTTTCCCATCCCCTATTTGACCTTCACAGTTTTTAAACAGCTGCAAAAAAAGTTGATACATGGGGATTCTCTGTTATGTTCTTTTGGAGCCCCTGTTATCCTCTGTCTGGTGCTGGGTGATGCCTTTCATTCTGTTGGTTGCTGATTAAACACACCATCTTTAAATTTAAAAAAATGTAAACAAGATATCAAGCTTACAGACCTGAAGTGGGGAAGGTTAGTTGGCCAAGTTTGCCTTCCAGAGTAGTGGCTGCTCCATCACTGCAGGTTTTCAAAAATAGACTGGACAACCACTTGACTGGGATGATATAAAATCTTCTGCCTTGAGCGACAATTGGACTAGAAGACCTCTGAGGTCCCTTCCAGCCCTATGATTTTATGTTCGATGTTCTATAGTTAAGATTTACATTGGTCAAAATAGATGGTATTTTGATCTTGATGGTATTTCTTGAAAGAAGTTTACCACTTTCAAGTTCCTTTTATTAGGCTCAACTTAAAAGAAAGTATCGCGTATTCCTTCCTCCTCTTCCTCCAAAATGCAGGGGAATTGATAAATTGGTTGGACAGGCCCATATGTGTTCCATTAGGCACAACTGAACATAGTGCATTAGCCACACATGGTATTTGAAAAATGACTGTATTGCCATCTACCAATGATTATGAAAACAAGGACCTTGCTTCTTCATAGGCCACAATATGTAGTGTATCTACTGAATTACATGTATCATGACAATGATGAGTTATGTGTCCTGATCTTCTCCAGTCCCATGTCTTAGAATAGGAATTTCAAGTTTTGTTCTTCCCTCTTGCTGCAGAGTCATTTTGATGAGGTGGACAATGTAGAAATATAAATGAGTTAATGAATAAATAAAATATTGTTTATGCTATATACAAGAATAATTAATTGAATTTGCTCACTTTTATATTAATTATATTAAACTCTGGATGTTCTCTTTGATAACAGGTGATGTGGAATACTGCTGTCCATTCTGAATTCATTCATGATCATATGGATTATGGTTTTAAAATAGCTGATGTGAAGTTTAATTGGAAGTAAGTTGAGCTAAATTCTGGAATACTTCTTAAGTAAAATAAATGGATAGAATTGTTTCTAATTTGAAACTTACAGTGAAAACTACAATGTCAGTTAAAATAACCCCCAGGAGTCTTTTCAGACACACATCCAGATTTTTATCTGTGAGATTCCAACACTCTTTATCACCATGGTGGCGAACCTATGGCAAGCGTGCCAGAGGTGGCACGCAGAGCCCTCTCTGTGGACACGCGCACTGTCATCCTAGTCCAGCCAACTGGTCGCGGGGCTTCCGAGGCATGCATGTGCCCTGCCAGCTGGTCCTCATGTTTCCCGCGCTCTGGCGTGCATGCCTTCTGGTTTGGGCACTCTGCCTAAAAGGTTCGCCATCACTGCTCTATCAGGTCTGAAGAATCTCTGTTATGGACCAAAACTGCTGGTTATGTACTACCTAGCATTCATAATTTAAGCTACACAGTTTAATATAATGATATTGTTTTTATTCTAAATAATCTGACTTTGATTTTTGAGTTATCTGTGAGATTTATTGTTAAATTCTTATAAGAAATCATGATTCAACTGGGACTCATTTGAAAATTCAGAATAGTACATGTTCAGAATTTAATTCTGAGCCTGCTATAAATAGCTCATATATTAGGGGTTGCTCTGAGAGCAATGGTCCCTGTGATATACATTTGCGGTCTAAAATGCTGTTTTAGGTATAGCAAACAAATGTTATTTTCTGTGATGTATAATGTGCTATAGGCTAGTATAAACATCTTTTCTGCAAGAAAAGCATTTTAAATTGTGAAACAGGATTATAATTTTCTCCGTAATATCTATATTTATTATTTAGGAAAAAGATACCTATGCAGTGTTGTGTTTTAATCCTGTTTATAGAGAGATAGATATTTGAGATATAAATCTAGAAAGCCCATGAGGAATAACCATTTGAGTAAGGCTTGGCAAACCCAACTTTATACTTAGCTGTGAAAATCCATTGGGTACTTGGGTTGGGCTGCTCTCCGCCCAGCCTACCCAAAAGATTTGTTTTTGTGGGGATATATTGGAAGAGGGACATTATGTGCTTCTTGGGGTAAAGTAGGATATAATACTAATAAAACTCTTTTTACTATAGAATAATTAAAGAAAAGCGTGATGCTTATGTGAAGAAACTGAATGGGATCTATCAAAATAATTTGAATAAGGTTTGTAAATAGCCTTATTTTTCACTGCAGCAAATTTTAAATTCCTTCTATCTGCTATAAACCCTGTAAATTTCACAAGGTGAAAACATTTTTTAAAAAAATTGCATTGAGGTATATAGAATAAAAAAAGAGAAAAGATTCAGAGCAAATCACTTGTGTAAAACTTGCTTTTTTGCCTAAACTCTTCCTCTGCACAAATTTTAGTTTCCTGTTGTTTAAAGATGGGAAAGACATGAAAACTGTAGTGTAAATGTAAAATAAGTATAGTACAGTTAAAGAAAAAAGACAACTCTTACCCTTCTCTCTTGAGAAAAAGAATCCTCTTCAGATCACTTACAGGACATATCTTAAATCATTGTAGTTAGCCTACCTTTCAAATCTATAATTTTCATGGTCTTGAATAGGCCATCCTGTGAATTGTGTAGTTTGTTTTTGAAAGGTGTAAGATTACACACTAGAGAGATTAGTTCTGGTCAAGAAAATACGGGAGATTGATTTAAAGTAAAATAATGCATCTTATTCCATTCTTCTGTTTTTAAAATTTATCTACAAATTTATTTTGAATTGTCCAAAAAGCTCAAAGCGTCCTACACTGGCCCACATAACACTTTGTTATAAGATGCCCTTCTCTAGTATATAAATTAATTTAATCTTTAAATCAACAACTGATTTTACTAGGACCACGTGGAAACCATTTGTGGACATGCATCATTCACAGCTGATCCTGAACCTACAATTGAAGTTGATGGCAAAAAATATACGGCACCTCACATACTGATTGCTACTGGTGGACGGCCTTTAATTCCCAGTGAAAGTGAAATACCAGGTATGTGATGCTATTTGCCCTATTTTTAAGAAAGAGCATGCAGCTGAGTTGACATTAAAATATTTTCCTTAGCATTGCCAAAGATTCAGTAATACAGTACATAGCTGCTGTGTAATATTTGATTCATACTTTTTTAGTAGTGTATTCTAAAAAATAATTAAATAGCCTTTTAAAAAAGTGAATGTTTGTGCATGTTACATCTGTTTATACATAAAGCTTAAGATGAGGAATATTGAAGATAATGTTTTGTTGCTTTGCAGGAGCCAGTTTGGGACTCTCTAGCGATGGCTTCTTTGAACTTGAAGAGTTGCCCAAGTAAGTTGCAATGAATTCTAAGCATTTTAAATATTCTCAATTTGTGGCATTGTAATGAAGATTATTTTTTAAAACAGATAGGGATTATCATACTCTAGTCTTTCATTCCCCAGTAAAAGACAGCAAACTAGCATTGCTACAAGGCCGCAGTAATGATCAGAGGCTCATTAGAGTAGAAAACAGGAAATGAAGTAAAGCACTGTGGCTTTTCTACCATTCTTACTTGGTCAAAATTAATTTGCAGGTCACGTCCTTCATGTCCTTATATTCCTTTCATTTTTGTTGCTGATATTTGAGAAACTCATCCTGTTTATGCCATTAGCTTAGCTGTAGAAGGCTGATTGTTTAAGGCTGAGAAAAAGCAGGCAACGCAGTGGTGAAATCCTGCCGGTTTTGTCCGGCTCGTGCGTGCTGGTAGCAGCAGTGACACATGGTTTAATGAACCAGTAACGGCAGCAGCAGGAGGCTCCGCCCCACCCGCCCAGACATCCTTAGTTTCTGGTTTTTAACCCTCTGTGAGTGTGCAAAACCTTCTGTGCATGCGCAGAGGGTCAAAGATTGGGTGTGACGATGGCGCGCCCCACCCATCCCTCAAAATGAAAGAGGAGACTGAATGCTATTTTCCCAGCCAAGATTCTTTGGTCTACCTTTAAATGTAAGATGTGTGTGCATAAATGGACTTTTCTCACCAAGTTCTTTGTGCAGTGACTGTTTGAAGTTAAGATGGTGCTGGAAAAAAAATAACTTACAAGGCATGCATTTACGACCTTAGCAGCATTTCTCGTGCCTGATCCATTCCCCCGCTCCCCCAGAGTGGGTTGTCTAAATAAGCAATCTCTTCAGACAATTTCTCCTCTGCCTGATTCTTTTTCTTTCTCTCAGCTCTCCTCACAAAGCAGAAAGGTTGGAGAGGAAGGGATTGCAAGAGAATAAGTAGGCAGATAATGGGGAATACCCTGGGCTATGTGCTGGCAGCACTGCATTGCTTTTGATGTTGTGTGCTTATTGTGTGCTGCTTATTCTTTTGTAATTCCTTCCTTTCTAACTAATGTAAATACAAACCTTCCCTTCTTGCTAATTATCCAGTGTTAATTTAACCATTACCATTTATCCTTTCTGATTTAATGAGAACGAAGTCAGGACCCTCCTACACAAAATCTAATTGCTTAGATTATAAATTGGATAGAAACATAAATACCCTTTAGGTATTTGTTAGACTTTTACACCACTGCAATCAAAAAATTTATGATAATTGAATCAGTAAAAGAATTACTGAAAGCAATAAAATCATTAATAGTATTATTGAAGTAACTGCTTTCATTAAGCCTACTCAGCATGGTAAATGGTAAAAGAATAATGGGATTTGAATCCAATAATATATGGAGAAGCTTGAACTTCCTGGTGTGGCCAATATATATTTCAATGAGCAAATTTGTGGAAGAGATCATGCACCTGAGTGCTATGACATAATCCATTTTCTTTCTCTTAGGCGAAGTGTTATTGTTGGTGCTGGATATATAGCTGTTGAATTAGCTGGTATTCTTTCTGCATTAGGCTCCAAGACATCCTTATTGATACGTTATAATGAGGTAAGGGGTACTTGCTTATTCACCTTCCTACGTAACAATTGAAAGCACTATCAGTTCTTATTGGAACTAACATCCACATGCAGAATACAACCTTGCAAAAAGGCAGAATCAGTTTGTCTGTGTCGGTATTTACACCAGGAATGGATCCTTAATAATTGCACTATCTTTCTTTGTTTTTTACCATATGCAAACCCTTAAAATGTTTGATTTTATTTCCGAAGTATTGATAATCTGACAAAAATCTTTTAAACCTACTCATTATTTTTTCACTTGATTATAATTAGAATTAAACCTCCTTTTAAAATCAAGATGCACTATTTTCTCTTGGAAACTGAGAACCACTTGTTAATAATATTCTTTTCCAATTATGTGTATCTGTATATTTACTGTTTAGTCTGACAGACATTTTCAATTTATCTATCTCTTTCTCCTCACATTGTCATTCCTTTTGATTGAAGTTTATGACATATTTCTGATGGTAAGATCTAGTATAGTGTAGTAGCTAGAACAGAATATATATGTAAGAATTTAATCTCCAACCTCAATTTAATCATTAAAGTGATGGTGTGGGGTTAGGCTATATTATTCAATCTTACAGTGAGATTATGAAATTTGAATGACACATGTAGTACATGCAGTAGGTTTAATTTTCAATAACTTTGGCAATAGCCCTATGGTAAATGTCAATTTAATTGTGAAGTTGGATAAATTTGAGAGAAATTTGCATTTTGGAGTTCAGTCTTGTGAGGGTATGACTTAGATGTTCTGTGATATTAATCAATGACAAAGGAAGTTACCATAATTAAATTTAAGTAAAGACGTTTTACTTGCAGTAAAGTATTTTTTTGTACAGGTGCTGAGAAATTTTGATTCTATGATCAGTTCAAATTGCACTCAGGAATTGGAACACACTGGAGTAGAAGTCTGGAAACATTGCAAGGTAATATCTCTTTAGTGCTGGATTGTAACGATTAATTTTAAATTTTCATGAATTTTCATGTTTTGAGTTACAATGGCAACTGGGACTGGAATTGCCATTGCTAAGCAATGTAGTTGTAAAGCATGTCACATGAGCACATTGGTTAATGACAGTAACCCAGGCAATCCGAATTGCTCATTAACTTAATCCCATCCGTTCTTAACCAAGGATTGATCTAAACAACTCCTGGCTTAGTCCCTCCCAGCCATGTGTCTTGGCAAGCTAAGGGACCGATTCCTTTTCAACTCCTTCCACCCACCTATCTCCTCTCCCTTCTCTGCCATCTTACACTTCGCCACTTCTGCCAGCCTGTACTCACTGGCCCTCCCAGACTTGCCATGCCCAACTGATATTTGCCATCCTCTTCCTGTGACCGCTGATGAGATGCACACAGCCTGGCCTTTCAGAAGATAACTGCTGGCTGCCTCTGCTTTCTTTCCAAGGCCACATCTACTTTTGGCCAAATTGTGTAGGGGCTTGAATGCTTTCATGCCAGCACAGCTGGGCCTTCTTTCCTGCACTTGCCTTCCAAATGTTGTGACAAAGTCTCATGAAATTTGGACAAGGGGTGAGTGTGGCCAACAGCTGCTCATGGAGGACCAAGCCAGGAGCACCTCATAAGAGGTGGCAGGGAGATGGGTGCGTTATCAAGACTGGGCGGGCAGGGCTTGTAAGTGTAGGGCAACAGGAGTGGTAAGCTGGCTGGCTGGTACAGCCAGTGGGCTTGCATGGCCAGCAGAGCATAGGGCAGCTAAAAGAGCAGAAAAGGGAGAGATGGGCAGATGGGGTCAGTTGAACTGCCCCTGCAACCTTAAGTGTTGGTGAATTTCCAAGTGCCCAAATTTTGATTTCTTGACCACGGGAGCACTGCAACAGTTGTAACTACAAGGACTGTGTGGAACTACCATTTTTTTTCAGCACCACCTTTAGCGTAATTTTGAGCGATCGCTGAATGAATGGTTGTAATTCGAGGCCTATATGTATGCATAATTTTTCTTCAGTTGCAGCTAAATCATTCCAACTGCAATTGGAAGCTGCCATTTCATTACGTTCTATTGCTGCAACAACTTCAAAACAATATGAGTTTGAGAAACTGTGCTTAGCTTTATTCTGTTGAGCTTGTGTACAAATGATCCAAATGCTGCCATTTGAGAGAAAGCAAAAACTAATCATCACTGGGCATATGGCTTTTCTTTCTCATGAATGAACAACAGCTATTGTATTGAGTTTTTGCAGCATTCTTGAACAGATTAAAAAGAGTATTGCATTATTATACTTTTATCATTACTTTTAAGGAATTTTCCTTGTAACCAGAATTACCTATTAATAACCTGCATTGCTCACTCTATCGAATTGCTTTGTAAGAATTGAGGCAGTGACAAACTATTTAAGCCCTGAGCTTTATCTGGATGTTACCAATAGGATTTTATGTCAGAGTTTTATTTACTTATTTTAGACTGGTTAAAAACTAGAAAAAGATTTAACTGATTGATATATAACATTATAGTAAAATTCTATTTTGAGGACATAAACTTTGAATTAAAAACAATCTTCCAATTTAAAACACAAACCAGTCAACATTACTTCATTTGAGAGTTAGATTTAAAAAACCCTGGACATTACAGAAGCATAAAAAATAATCCTGCCAAATGTTTAATTTACACAGATTTGAGCATACTTAAAAAAAGGAGTATATTTAAAGAGAAATTAGATAACAAAACTGGCAACTGAGCAGTTTTGCACATCACCCATAGTGATGGTTCTTCACTCTGTAATTATAATTTTTCATGAGACCAATGCAAGATATTTGAGCCTTATCCTGTAAACATATCTATGTCCCTTATGGCATTTGGAAACTTCAGAGCTATTGTACTTACCTTTGCTCTTTTTCTTCACATTCAAGTGGGGCCTCTCAACAAAACTGAATACACTACACGTAATTGTTGACTTAAAACCATTCATTTAGTGACTGAAGTTATAATGACATGAAAGAAGTGACTTACAACCAGTTTTAATACTTTTACACTGTTGCAGCATCCCTAGTCACATGACCAAAATTAAGGTTCTTGGAAACATAATTGCAGCATCCCAAGGTTGCCATTTGTGGTCTTCTCTGCCATTTTCCAATAAGCAAAATTCAATTGGAAAATCTGGATTTGCTTAATGATTTTGTGTTTTACTTAACAATTGCAGTGATTTACTTAACAATTATGGCAAAAAGGTCATAAAATTAGGTATGAGTCAGTTAAAACCTTGCTTAGCAACAGAAATTCTGGTCCCAATTGTGCTTGTACATCAAGAACTACCAGTACTATCTAATTCTAACCATAAGCTATATGTAACATCACAAAGCATAAACATTTAGTAAGTAATGTATTTTTGAAGAAGAAAACTAGGGTTTGAACCTTAAAATGAACAATTATTTGTGTGATCGTGCTCTATCAGTCTTCAATAATCTTGTTTCTTAACAGGTTCAATCAGTTACAAAATCAGCTTCAGGGCTCCTGGCAATAACAGTTACATCCTCTTTTCCTAATAAAAAACCTACTGTGAACACCATTGAGAATGTTGATTGTCTCTTGTGGGCCATTGGTAGACAGCCCAATACTGAGGAGCTAAACCTTGACCAATTGGTAAGTGGGAATTTTGTTTCTTCACGCTGTATGGAATATTAAATGCATGACATACACAATTGGCATAATGTGGTGGTTAGGGTCAACTGGAGAGAGTAGCCATGAGCAATAATGGAATGTTTTCTTACTTTGCTGCTACTTGCTATTCTGTATTTTTTCCTACTAGAGAGAACAAATATGAATTACAAATTAGGTAACTCTGGCTGGCATACTAAAACATTGGGGGTGAGGAGGCAAAGACAGTTGATAGTACATGGCTCAGCTTCCCACCTTATGCCCCATAATAATTTTATCCTAACCTAAATGTTTGCTCATATTGCTTAGATAATTTGCTTGAAAAATGGTTATGGAAATGTTTCTTTTCCCCCCAAAGCTCCTGATATTATGGATAGGCTGATTGCTTGTTTACTCTTTGAAATAATTTCCTTCTTTTCCTTTATATGGGAACTAAAAAAGTTGATATCATACTGTTTAATATGTTTTAGGTAATATTTCTTAGGATGTCACCTTTGACTTTAATTTTTCTTCCTACTATCAGAATATTAAGGTAGACAAGGCAGGCCATATTATCGTTGATGAGTTCCAAAATACCAGCAGAAAGGGAATTTATGCTGTTGGAGATGTATGTGGGAAAGCACTCCTTACACCAGGTAACCATGTTTCAAGGACTATATCTGGAACGAACTTCCCCCTGAGATACGAACAATCCCAGACCTGCGCCTCTTTCGCCGAGCCCTCAAGACACACTTT